>JAHBCN010002296.1:0-94026 GCA_019359885.1 Listronotus oregonensis
TGAAAATTCGTCAATCTCATCACACATTAGTCTAAATTGTGTTGGCGCTGAAAAAAGTGTTTTTATTTACACGATTTTTCGCGAACTAGCATTAGTATGTTTTACTCTTGTACGGGGAGAAAACCGTCTGCCTGCAATTTTTTTGTGGATTTGGCAATCTAGCCTTATGCTTCAACAATTGGCAGACTGTAAAAAGTTGATTTAAGAATCTTCTTTTTTTTGCTAATTAAAGTTAATGTTTATATATGAAGTATCTATCTATAGGTTGTGGCTATAAATATCACCCGTATCAAAGGCAGCCTGTAAAAAATCGGTCTCTTTTTTCTGCCGCGAGCGCTCGGTCTAACAAGAACGGGCTAATTTCTGTTCCCACACTCGAGCCATCAGCTCCGGAAGGCTTGCTTAAACTTATTTCTTACAAATACAAAAAAGAAATATCAGAAAGCCTGGATTGAAGTGCTCAGTTATATGCACTAATTATAGTGATATCTGTGATAATTCCATCACAACATAGGAATAAAGAGAAAGAAATGGACACTGTTGTCGAGCAAAAGAATGATGAAATTAAAAACTATTGCGAGACGACTGATAATTCCATCGAGGATGATGTGGAAGAAATTTCGGTCTATGCCGTTTCGATGTGTACTAATGACGATGAACTCGCAATACCTGGTCCATTAAGAACAGCGAAACGAAAAAAAATGCGCTGAATTTTGAAATAGGGACAATGAGTTGAAAAGGAGATATTGTCAAAAAATTAATAAAATGCCCTGGAGCTACGCCACTGATCCATAATAGTTTTACCATTTTTTTCACAACACCAATATTTTTCGCAAAACCAATATTTTTCGCAAAAACGGCCGTCGAAAAATCCATAACATTCCACACTGCATAGATGTGGTAGTAGGCTAAAAAATGCAGATGGGCAAAACAATTTTTTATCAAAACGCAAGAAAGATGGTGAAGGAAATTTTCTGGGATCATTGAAAACTTGCTAAGGTCTCATTATGAAAAAGAAATGTTAATAACAAACCACGTTTTTTCAAAAAATATCAATAAATTAATGAGATACTCCCAAAATATTGCGAAAAAAACTTTGACCCCTTTTTTTAATATTCTAGAAAAATCGGAATGGACCCGAACTCATATGCAATGATAGGTACAGGTTTTCCCATTCCGATGAACTTTTAATGATTAAAAAATGTACATTATTGCCCGAGTAATGGAACAATTCGTCCGCTCGCTTATAAGTAAATCCATGAAGATAGCGGCATTCTAGCGGTAGAGCGGCAGCTGAAATAAGGGGACTTTTGGGTCCCGTTATCTCGAAAACTATCGATTTTTCGAAAAAATTATAAGGACCATTTTTGTAGACTATAAGGCGATCTTCATTTTTTGTCTAAACAAAAATTTTCCAATTCGCATATTTTGGCAGATATTAGCGGGAAACACATTTTTCGGGCCTTGAGGGGCCATTTTGAGCCCTTTCCCATCTGTTAATGTTGATAAATTTTTTTTCGCTCAAAAGCATCCCCAAAGACCTAAGAATTGAGCCACCAGGAAAAACTTTACAGATTTATGCTTTAGCTTTGTCCCTTCATTTACTGGACTACTAGCGAAGGGCATTTAAATCGGATTTTAATCTTTGCTACAACAGTTCCTTGTTTGGCCAAAGAAATGTAACAAAGTACTTGTCTTTTATTACTTAAAACCAAATCAAAATTGCTTTAATTGTCCTTTTTGAACCAGTAAAAATGTTTTTTTTTGTAATTTCCTTTCTTCAAAAATTTTAACCTTCGAGATTTTAAATAAATTATACGTTTCTATTAACATGTTTATTTGCTTATTTGTTTTCATAAAAGCTTCGTCGTTTTCGAGGATTTAAAGATCAAATAAAAATACTACTGGGATGTTTATTGAGTTTGGTCGATCGATAAAAATCACGATTGGTTTAAAATAAATTTTGTCTATACATGTACAGAGTGTTTTCTAAGTTAGCTAAAATATTTAAGGGGGTGATTAATCAAGTATTTTTATGAGAAAAGTTTATATTACCATACCTCGAAAAATGTCTCATTTTTAAAATACAGTGTTGAATTTTTTTTGGGTTTTTGTAATTATTGAGTAATCAAAATGCCTGTATTTTCTCAAACTCTAAACATTTACAATGTTTATTACACGGCATGTTCCAGCGCAAGAAAAATTTAATTTGCTTTACAAGGGACGTGCCCGTAATCACTAGTCTAATATTATTTTAAAAATATAAGCAGTGGTAGTATTATTGGAACTTTGTCCCCTGAAGGATCAAAAGGAAGGAAGAAATTTTGTGTGCGAAATTTACTAAATAAAAAAAAAGCTATAAAAATGCAACTACTTTATAACGTGTCAATTTTTTACGAAAATAAATTACTTAATGTCAGTAGCATTGGAGACTGTTTATAAAAACATATTATGTACTATTCATTGCCAAACGCCATTTATATTAGAAGATAATAACAAATAAAATACGATAAAATGCTTAAGCGCGCTACGGAGTGGGTGGGGGAGCACACAATTAAGTATGGTACCCGAACGCTCAGACACGTAAGCGCAGGCGTCGTTACCGCAAGTATGGAATGTATAAAATTTTTCCGTGAGAATAAAAAAATATGTACAAAACAGCCACGCTGGCGAAAAGCTAGGTATTTAATATAGTCCCTGAACGTCAGTACACTTCTTCCAGTGATCCTGTATCTTATGGATTCCACCCTTAGAGTGAGAATCTGAACGACTGTCAAAATACGCTTGCACGGCTGTTATTACCTTTTTGTTCGGTAAAAATCGTTTCCAGAGAGGCCGAGAATTCCCAGAGGTCTAAGCGACTTAATCTAGCAAATAGTGTGGATGTAACAATAATTCGTACTTATGTACGTGTGATAGGATAAATTGTACTAAAGAAAATGTATTTTTTCTTCTGTAAACCGGAGGATCTTTTTTGACAAATTTTTACATTCAGTTGATGATGAATATTTACAATAATACACAGAGTTTATTGTTTTACAAGTAAGAAAGTAATGTAGGAATAAAATTCCTTTTGCATTCCAAGAAAATAATAAAATTCTGGGCCGATTTCTGGACGCTAATACACTTTTAACAACCGTTCATAAATTTGTTTTGGTGCTATATCTTTTAGAAATAACAATTTTATCACTTAACCATAATCAATATTTCCCTTGTAAAAAAATACTGTAATAAGTCATTTTTAAGCATTTGTAAATATACGAATGGGATGATTCTATATCAAACTTCCCACGTGTTCATAAAAAGCTAATACCCTTTCTAGTATTAGAATCGTCTGTTTGTGCAGATGATTCTAAGAAAACAATAATTTTATAAACATGTATCCTCCAAGGTTTCGTTTACAATCCACATATTATATATAATCATAAAATAACCATAATATTTGTTTTAATTTCTACTAAGTGTTAGTGTTCCGGGTTCTGATCCTTTAATCTTTTTGGGAATTTGTCCTAAAATTTTCCAGCACTTCAACATATTTTCTTAAACATGTCTTAACCAGTGCAAAACACTATAAAACAGTAAAAAAGTAAAAATTTAGACAATTAAATAGGCAAACTATTTTTTTAATAAAAGAAAACAGTGACGACGGATAAAAAAGTTCGGGAGGGAGAAAAAGGAGCGGGACCCGAAAAAATAACACCCTGATTTTTTTTTAATCTATTACACGTATTTTTTGTATATAAGCATAGACTGTGGGCCAAAGTTGAATTCAATCACTTCAGAAATGTGCAAGACGCGTTAAAAAAATATATATATTAAAAGTTTAACACCTATTAAATCGTAAACAAGGCCTTGGGGGATACATGTTTATAAGACTTTTTTTGAAATCAAATGTAGACTCTTCAATTTGGGCATATGTACATATTAATTAATATGTACAAACATCCTATGCAATGCAGCTTAGAAACAGTTCAAATCCAAATAACTTTTAAAAGCGGGCCATACGTTAGCGTACGTTTACAATAAGCATGGGCCAGTAGGGCCAGTCTATGCATTTTAAATACTGAATCGTCCCCTTAAGTAACACAACTTTTATGTTAATCGTGTAAACTTTGTCAGGAAATCCAAAAGAGTATAAAGGAAAAAAGTATAACTTGAACGCCTACATCATACTTAATAGTAAATGCTGGTAGTTGGGTTATATATATATATATATATATATATATATATATATATATATATATATATATATATATTTTTTATATATATATTATATATATATAATACCAACATAAGCATAAATACAAGTTACGTAGCTTACACGCAGTTTCTAAACAAGTCAAAAGAAATGAAGGGTATCCTTGGCAACCGAGAGGAAAACAACTTCAACCCCCGGTTCACTCTAATTTGGCCACATGTTTCGTAAATAAAGCCAAAAATAACTGTTTGCTGTCGCGGCTGCATCCAGCACACTCCTTATGACGTCACTTTTGTCATTGTTGTTATCAAATTAACGAAAAAGGAAATTATAATCAGACGAGTATTATTCGCAAATAAGAGGATTTTACATTGTGGTAATTAAATAAAGAATTTATTACGACAAATCAGGTGGATAAGAAAATATTAATAACTGTTTCGACGTATGAGGATATAAATAATATTAACTTATAATAAAATTATCGTCGCCAGATCAACCCTACCGCCTCTAAGTGGCGCTATAAAAAACGCTTGAAAAGTTAGTTTCTTTTGTACTGTCGGAAAAACATTCAATTAATTTTAAGATAAAAATATTAGTAAGTTGATTTTTATAGATAGAATATACGACATTGAACTTTTTCAAACAAATTGGAGACATGATTTGGCCTCTGGAAGATCAAAGATATTAATGAAAATTTGTTAAATATAAATACTTATGCGCTGAAGTATTAATTTTTACTAGCAATTAAATAGGCAGTAAACATTTTTTGACATAACCTCCGACTAGTGTAACAATAAAAAGATATTTTTTATATGACTTATTGAGGATACATACGCTAAGCGTTTCCCAAGAACGAAAAGGACTAATTTTCTTTCCTGATCATTATTTTTATTTAAAAATAATGATCAGGAGTAATCTCTGTTTATTTTTATAAAATAGCTTGTTTATTATTTAATGATTGATATATTTCAAAAAAGAAATTGTACTTACTATTTACATTTATTTACGTTTTTTAAGCTAAAATAATATATGCAGACTACCAGAATATTTTACCCCTTGACTTGAATAAAATTCTACAAGGTGGCTGGCATGTTTTTTCTGGAAACCCTTCAGACAAAAATCGAGATATGCTCCCTTCAAAAGGGTCCGAAACGTTTGCTAAATAAACAAAATATACATTTTTTCTGCTTTATTCGCTCATAAGTTTGAAAGTACTAGCCGTAGAGAAAAATTGTAAAGCGAAACAGTTTTCTTTTTAAATTTCCTAGCAATTTCGTGCAAAATCGCTATAAACAAGAAAAAGGCATGATTTTTTTTTGACTTTTTTTTTATTTCTCTGATGACCTTCATATTCCGCCAAAAAGAAGAAAGCTTAATTTCGTTAAAATTGATTTAATAGCTTTTGCACAATAATGTTGCAATCCAATTTAATTTGAAAAAATAGCCAGTTTTGCAATTTAGAAAATTTGTTTAAACAACTGCTCCAAAATTATTTTATAATTAAAACTTAACCATGTGCAAAAAGATTAACGATATATCAGCGTTAGTCAAATTTAAATGGACTTAACTGATAAAAGTTAACAACGGTTTTAGAATGTTTAACAAAACGTCATTGTCAGTTTATTCGAATGATTTTAGTAGGCAACCTTCAAAATTTACATTTTGTTAAACGATAATCTAAACCGTTGTTCAACTGGCTGCTAAGTCCGATCTTGATTAACAACCGTCACGAGCACATATTTATCGTTAGTCAAATTTAAAAGCTTATATTAGGGTAAATAATTGACAATTTTGACAATCAAAAAAGCATCTTTTTCGAATACTTTTAAACCACATTTTTAGTAAACGGAAATAATCACTATGTTTATAAACAAAAAAATTGTTCCTAACTTTAAACTATTGCTGAGGGTGCTCAAATAATATGATTTCTATTGTTAAAAAAACTTTTAAAAGCTTGAGAACTTTAACATATTATGTGAACAATGCAAATATTTAAGTACCATATTTTGTACTTTGTTGCACAGCTGTCCATTTCCTCAAACAATATTAGATTTCAAAAATATTGTGCAAAATTTATCCAACCGATTGCAACGAATTTGGCATGACGTTGCAACATAGCATAAAGTTCTTTCTAGTCAAAAATGGAGGTCTTCAGAGAAATCTAAAGGGTCCAAAAAAATTCTGCAAAAAACTACGTTTTTTGTTTATTGCCATTTTGCAACAGGCGTAATGCACTTTGCGATTTCTAACCTATCGGACTTACTGTCCCCTAAAAGATATTACAATTTTCAGTGACTACCTGTTATTTCTCTTTGGCACCCGTCACTTAACTAGCTAGACTTTTTAAACCGTAAGTTCCTTAATGAAAGAAATTAATCTATAGTACTTGGTATATACCAAGTCTAGTTGTTTAATTATTTCGGGTGCAAAATACAAGATTCAAAATATAAAAAGAAAAAATTATTGTATGCCATATGGCAATGAATATTAAAATTGGTAAACAAAAATAATTAACGAGACAGTTAATCCTGATACTAATTAACAATTTTTTTGATGTTTCATTTCATCGACCTAAATAGTAACCGTAAATCCTCGATTTCAGTGATCTTTAGCTTGTTTTTATTTCGTTAGATTTGAGATTGCACTGATTTTTTTTTAAACTTTTAAAAAGATGAAAAAGAAAAAAGATTTTTTAACTACCTTTTATAATAAAATTCACAATAAAGCAAGAATATTTTATTTTTTCCATTTAAATATTTAAATTTAAATTCTTTATTATTATTTTTTTGTTTTTGTATTGTAAGATTTTCCACATCAATTTTTTAACAGATTAGCAAGCTACAATTTACTAGAAAAAATAATAATTAAAATTAATTAAACAAAAAAAATTGAAAGATATTTTGACAACTCTTCTTTGAAATTATAAAAATTTTTGGGCAGATCTGCAAATTTATAAGGACAAGTGACAATCTCAATAAAAAATCTTTGATCAATGAATAAATTATAAAATTAAACTCTCCAGCGACTTTTACTTGTTTTTTTGTGTAAATCCAAATTTAGGGTGTTTTCTTAGATTTCGGATATACTTGTGGTTTATGGTTACAGTATCGTTGCCAAACAATTGTAGTTTAACCTTAGAAGCAGAAATAAGATCATTTATGACGATAATAGTTCCTTTTACGCCTTAAAGCATTACTTTTAATTTATTGAAAAATTGGCAAATTGGAAGCATATTTCACCGTCAGTCTTTCGGATTCTCATTTCCGGGATACAATCCATAAATAAGAAGACCGGAACAAGTATATTATTATAACTCGCGTCTAGAAACACCCCGAATAATATGGCTCGCGAGCTTCTTGACAGTGTTGACACATGAAACATGCTTTATTATGCAGGAACTCGGCTAAAAAATAACATTTTAATGCAATAATTTGGGGTCTTTTTTAATACATCCCCGCATTTTGACGTCTAAAAAATAATTGGGGAAAATAAAAAGCCGCTTTGCTAACCAGAACTAACCATGACCGACTAGAATTTAGGGCTTTTGAATTTGTCTAAATTATCCCTACATAAAAGTTATTAACAAAATTTTAACAACGTATTAGAAAAAACCCGGGGAATATATAATTACACTTTTAAAAAATTTATAACTTCTACCATATCAAAAATTATAAAAATTTTGTTAATAACTTCTGTTGGGATAATTTAGACAAATTTAAAAGCCCTAAGTTCTAGTCGGTCATGGTTAGTTCTGGTTAACAAAGCCACTTTTTATTTTCCCCAATTATATTTCAGACGTAAAAATGCGGGGACGTATTAGAAACGCCCCCAAATTATTACTTTACACATTAAAAATAAATTTTTTAGGTTCTAACACTGTCAAGAAGCTTGCGAGCCATATTATCCGGGGTGTCTCTAGACGCGAGTATTATTATATTAAATAATAAAATGTATTTTATATCATACATTCATGTTATTTTTATCGAACGAGAAAACCGGGTAATATTTTCAATTCAATTACCCCCACACAAATTTAGGTTTACAATGGGAAACCGCGTCCCTAAATAAAGCAAAGTTGTTTTCATGCAAACAGTCCCGGCCCCGTGCCATGCATATCGCGGATGCGTCGTCGTGTAATAGAAAAGCAACATTATTGACTGATTTGTAGTATCCAGGGCATTTCGATACATCAAACTGCGCCTTACTTGTTGCCCATGGCTTCCTGCAATTATAAGATGGCAACAGAATTGATTTCGTCGGTTTTTTTATTGTGTGTAAGCTTGAATTCTTATTTGTAAGACAGAAGGGCGAATTTCAGTGTCACAACCTCCTGTTGCATGTAATAAATCAGGCGTGGGAGAAAAGGCAGCGCCGAATAAGAGCAGTGTTGCCGCTGTCAACTGAAATTTAGCTATTAACGCAAAAAAAGCACGCTAAATTTTTATATAAAAATTGAGAAACAGGTAAAGCGTAAAAAAGAATGATGATGACGGATTTTTAAATTAATCATATTTTATTAAAACTGTGGTTAGCTAATACCATAATATTTATATGGTTTATAAAACTTCAGATTTACAAGAGGACTTAATAGAGTCAAATGAAAACCCCAAGTAATCTAAAAATGTTTCAAACAACCTTGTGTCAATTTTACCTTCACTGCCTTTTAAAATTGCACAGCGCCTCATATTGACACCACATGCTCAATTTTTTATGTCTCCTGACAAAACAAACATAGTTGTCGTCAGTCAGACTCACTCCGTCCATGAACTTATTTTAACATGCAGACTTGTAAATTGACCTAGCACTATTCTTATCGCCTAACGGGTGTAGTTTGCAAGGTCTTAGATTAACTTCGGCAAAAAACTATTTTTCGACTGCCGTTACGTTATGTTTGTAACCAGCAGCTATGGGATTCTAGGTCTATCGACTTTTTGAAGAACACTTCCATATTCTCTTTGTTTAAGCGTTTTTTTTAGTTGGCCTTCACTGCTTGGGTCCTGACTTTATAGAAACTGATTAGCTTTACGCCCACTTGACTCGTCAATGATGACAACGTCTTTTCGTTGTTTTGCTCTTTAACTGATCTCCATGATACTGTGTTGTATTTTTGCAAATCCACTTGGAAAACTGTAACATGTTGTGTAAGACCTACCTTTATTCTGCATTCTCGGTTTCTCTTCATAGATGACTTTTCCAACCCCTTGGTTGTTTTTTCGAGCCATCAATATAAATGATTAAGTTTGCTTTAGGGGGAGGTCTCTAGTTCTAGTTTTTC
This sequence comes from Listronotus oregonensis, assembly GCA_019359885.1. Classification (NCBI taxonomy): domain Eukaryota; kingdom Metazoa; phylum Arthropoda; class Insecta; order Coleoptera; family Curculionidae; genus Listronotus; species Listronotus oregonensis. The sequence continues at coordinate 9,474 of JAHBCN010002296.1, forward strand.
TATTTGGATAACCATGTAAAGTGGTTGCTGTAATTATAGCATGCGATGGTTTTATCGAGGGGTATCTCATAAAGAGAGTTTATCTTCTGATTCTCTTCTATTTTCCAGATCCTTCTTTATCAAGATTGAAAATGACCTGTTTTAACCTGTTGTACCGCCCTTACCTCTCCTTTTATAAACATATAAAGTGCCAATAAATTTAGCAATATCTCTCAGGCTGTTGTTGAGATAGATATCATGGCCCTCGTAATGCTCAAACTGGTTATAATTTTCAGCTTATAAGGCAGATGATATCCGAATAATAAAACATAATAACATTACTAAAAACCAACATAACAAATTAACCTACCATTTTAAAATTTCCTAATCATCAATATCTTTAAAACGATACACATATTCGAATTTTTCCACTAACCACCTCGTTAATCCTGTTTGGGTCAACATCTAATCGTTGAAAAATTTGCCTTTTTTAACTGTAAAATGAGAAGTACCTAGTAGGAAAAAAAACTTGACAATAGCGACAATAAATACCTAAACCTTGGTTAAACAAAAAAATAATTTACAAACAATAAGTTGTAAAAACTAAGGCCCGTGTAACAAATGTTTTTCTTTTAACTATCTTCAAGGATTAAAGCTAGCTATAAGTGTTAATTTTATTTTAAAATATACCATTTTTTAAAATTCATACGATACGTTTTGCATAGCAAATAATAAAGGCGCCAATGTTAGAAATAATTGTATTTTATTTGAAAAAACTGTTTAAACCATAAATCGTTATTAGGTGTCTTAGATAAAAATCCGTTTTGTCAAATCTTTAACGGACAATGGAGATTGAACCCCACGGGTTTTCTAAGAAACCTCAGACATGGTAGAGTTTGGAAGGTCAATGGGCCCTTTGCATAAACTTTATTTTGATCCAAAAACACATTAAAAGACTAGTGCTGCCCAAATGCAAGACCAAGACAAGACTTAGCCAGTTTTGGTATTGGTCTTGCGTCAAAACACCTGGTCTTGGTATTGCGCTCTCAGTCTTGGTCTTGGTCTCTTCTTCTTCTTCTTCCTGGGAGCCGTCTTTCACTACCGGAGGCAGCGCAGCCTCTTGGACTTTTTTTTGCTTAATTTCCCATTGTCTTTTATACCAATCCTCCCATTAGTCTTGTTCCTTCTACAAGTCTGTATAACCCCGAGACTCGTTGGTTAATATATTCCTTTGTGCTCATTTTAGGTTGCCTAAATAGTGCCTGTCTTTTGTGATTTAACGCTTCACATTCACACAGTATGTGGTAGGCTGTTTCTTCTTCCTCGTCGCACATTCTGCAACTTTTGTCCCCATTGTATGAGCCTATCTTGTGTAGGTGCCCTCTTAGGTTATCGTGCCCTGTTAGCAACCCTACTGTTATGCGAAGTCTTTTCCTACTTTGTCTGAGTAGTTCTTCCTTCGTTCTTTTGAATGGACCCCTTATGAATCCCTTTCCATGTCTTATTCTACCGAGGTTCTCCTAGTATTCCTTGTGTTTGTTTCGGATCCATTCCATGGTTTGCCCTCGTGCTGTGGTTTTGGTCACTCCAAGGGCAGGTTCTGGTCCAAAGTATGGTATGGATGATCCATGTTTTGCTAGCTCATCCGATTTTTCGTTGCCTTCTATTCCCGAATGTCCTGGTACCCACAGGAGAGTTACCCTGTTGCGTTCTCCCAGGACCTCCAGTTCTTTTTGGCATTCCCATGTCAGCTTGGACGTCACCTTGGGGTTTACTAGTGCCCCTAGTAACGCCTGGCTGTCTGTTATTATGCAGATCCGCTTGTTTTTGTAAGCCCTCCTGTTATTTTCTTTTGCACAGTGCAGTAAGGCAAATATTTCTGCTTGTGGCCTTGGTCTCGATCTTGCAGCGAGAGTTTCGCCCAGTCTTGCAATTATCTATTAGCCTATTGGTATTTATTAAACACGTTGGTTTAGATCTTGGAACAACACAACAGAGTAAGTACATTTTGAGCTTTTATTGACATACCTAGATATAGTAAAGTCCAGATAAATTAATAAAATTAACTTTACAATATTTGAAAGATATTGTCACCGTAGACAGTGATAGGGCCTTACCTTATATGGAATCAAAGAAATGTAGAATACAGACCATCTATACAATTTACCATTTATTTTAATAAAAAATACAACACAATTTTAGTTACAGAAGAATAGCGTTGACAATAGTTACTTTATATAATTTTTTTTGACCAAGAATTAATACACAATAACTATCTGGCTGACTCATTCCTTAATCTGCTTCTTTGTTTTCTAATTGCTAAAGATGCTTTAGAAAATAATGTCTTAGAAGGTACTAAAGTTACAGGTACTGAAAGAAAATCAGGAGCCATCTTGGATAAAATTGGATATTCCGTCTCATGCGTTCTCCACCACTCTAAAATGTCTTCCGAGCTGGCGGCTCTCGGTTTACCTAGGTACTTCGCCAATACCAACCAAATTTTAGTTTAACTTAACTGCAAGACGCATGAGTCTCGCAGGCTCTAGTCTTGTTCTTGCTCTCAGTCTTAGTTTTGGTCTTGCTACAATTAGACGGTCTTCGTCTTGCGAAAATGCAAGAAGAAGACCAACACTGCAAGACCCATGCTGATTTTGGGCAACCCTATAAAGAACCATCCCCTAAATATCTTTTAGGGGATGGCTTTTTAAATTTGACGCCAGACCAAAACGGCTTGTGACGACACAAGTCCCGCCGAGTTCCAATATTTTTTTTGCTTCCTTAATTTATTTCATTCAAAGCAAAAACAGAAAATGCATCGCGTTCCTTTATTTTACGTTAAGATAAATCGGTTTAATGCCAATTAAATATCAACATAATATTTCATCACATTTAAAACAAAAATTTATAAATTTCACAGAAAATAGGTTGAAACTCTAAAATATTTTTAATATCGTTGAAGAAAAACAACTGATAAGTAATTATAATTGACGACTTTTTAAAGCAATGTATACATTTTTTGTTCACGTGTTTTTGGCAAACAAAAATGATCCGATTTTTAAGTAAACAAATAGAAATGACATTTATTCACTGATTGAAAATCCAAAGCGTTTCAATATCCGGATTAGCTCCGCTTGCTACTATATGTAATATTTAAACTTAGAAGCAGTAGTAGCCTGTGTCGACAAGACATTGCGAATATGTGTCGTTAGCGCCTCGTGACGTCAAAATCCCTTTTGGTGCCAATGATTTATATTTGAATTTTAAATTCTTATAGCTCTGTTATAAAAATTCGTATAAAAAATAATTGGCAGAACTTTAATTAAGGCATAAAGGGTTATTTTTCGCGCATAAAAATATTTGCAAGAGGCCTATTCAAATATTGTTCTAACTTAGACTTTAATCTTTCTGTAATATTTTTTTAGTTAAAACAGTTTTGATCCCAGTGTCAACGCAGAAGACGCCGTGTAGGATTGCAAGATCACATAATATTCAATTGGTTTTTTTGGCACAAAAGAGAAAACCTGGCATAAAGGGAAAATACCTTTAAAATGTTAGGTTATTTAAGGCCCCTAGATGAAAAACCGACAAATCCAATTTTCACATTTTCGCCAAAAGTGTCTATATCGAAACCAGCCTTCTACATTGATTGATAAATAAGTACAGGTGATAAAAGTACACAGATCTGTATAAAAATGCCAATGCAAATATTAAGTAAGACGTAAAAGCGAATAAATCGTTGGTTTAGTTAGTTAATTAGGCGATTATCCCGTATTCAGTGTGTTTGTTGAAAATCATGGGTAACTAGTGGGAACCTTGCTCAGCACAAGTATTCAAGAACAAATTTTTTTATTGGCGTATACAGTGTGTCCCAAATTGGGCCTACATGTATTGGTAACTCGGAAACCATTAGAGCTACAGTGTTGGTTATATTAGAAAAGTTCTTCAAGAGCTTTTCATTGATGTATCACAAGTCTAGGTTTTCAGATTGCTTATGCTCTAAAAAATATTAATTTGTGTTTATTTGATAGTAGGCTTAGACTAGACTGCGTAATGGCCGCCCGTTTCATAAAAACAAATGATACACATCTTCTAATTTAAATAATGTAAATGTCAAAATTAGCGTGCATCTTATTTCTCGTTTAGAAACGCCTTCAAGAAAAATTCAAGTTTTGGTTATTTTAAGTATTTACAATAATGGCTCTTAATTATTCCAATGATAAAAAGGTGGATATGCTAGAAATTTATTTTAAATCTAACAGAAATACAGAAGCTGCAGCACTTGCATACGAAGAACAATTTCCGGAGCGGCAACAACCTAACCAAAGACATTTTAGGTTCTTAGTTACGAACTTGTTAGCCTATGGATCTTTTGTGAAACCGAATCCCAAAACTTATATAAAAAAATAATGAAGCAAGAGAGGCATTTAATGGAAAACGTTAGAGATGATCCCACAACATCGGTTAGAAAAGTGGAAGAACAGACAATTCCTAAGTCATCTGTGCATCGGTCTTTAAAAAAACATCGTTTTCATCAATACAAACCACGTATTGTCCAGGGTCTTCAGGGGAATGATTTCAATAGACAAATCACCTTTAGTCAATGGTTTATCACTAAATGTCAACAGATACCCAATTTCCAATCCAAGGTTCTCTGGACAGACGAAACCCGGTTTACAAATTGTGGAATTTTGACTAGGCACAATTATCACTGCTGAGATACAGAAAATTCACATAATTTAGAAGAAAGACGGCTACAAACAAGGTTTGGCTTTAATGTCTGGTGTGGCCTCATAGGTAATTTAAAATGCACCCTTAATTTACGTCTCACAATTAGATAAAACATTTATTCATCTGTTTTAGATAACCGTTTAATTGGACCATTTATTTTTGAAGAAACTTCGAATGGAGATAGGTATTTGCTACTCCTGCAAGAACAGATTTTACCGGCCATTATAAATACAGTTTCGCCAAATAAAATGAATAATTTGTGGTTCCAGCAAGACGGATGTCCAGCGCACAGTACCAGGGAGGTGATGAAGGTCCTTAGAAATACCTTTAATGACAACATAATCTCTAATAATGGGCCAATTGCTTGGCCAGCTAGATCACCGGACATCACACCCCCTGATTTTTACCTATGGGGACACGCAAAAAATGAGGTGTACGAGTTTTCTCCGCCCGAAACTAGGCTGGAACTAGAACACAGGGTACGGGATGTGTTTGCTTCCATCAACCGGAACACGTTACGCCGAGTAACCCGTAAGGTGTTGGAAAAGTGCGAGAAATGTGTGGATTTTACTTTCTTGATTACTGAAACATTTTTGTTTTACAGTTGTGTTTAATTATTATCAGTTTAAGGTAATATTAAGAAGTATTTATTTTTGCAAAAAGCATCACTTTTTTTGTATAAGTTTTGAATTTCGCTCTCACAAAAGATCCATAGGGTAACAAGTTCATCACTAAGAATCTTAAATGTCTATGGTTAAGTTGATGCCGCTCCGAATGCGTATCATTTGTTTTTTATGAAACGGGGCGGCCATTACGCAGTCTAGTATGAAAATCCAAAGTTTGGGTAAATATCTCAAAAACAAATAAAGTTAGAAAAATATTTTTACTTAAATTAAATTCTTCTTAAAATTGGTAGTTTGCGAGCTACCGGCAAAAGTTAAAAATGCACCGTTTTGGTTTTTCTTAATTATCTCAAAAACCATAAAAGATAAATAAATTCTGAAAGCAGATTTAATTTTGCAATTAAATTGTCCAAAACTTTTCTAATATAACCAACACTGTAGCTCTAATGGTTCCCGAGTTACCAATACATGTAGGCCCAATTTGGGACACACTGTATACAAGAATTTATATTATTAAAAAATACTATAAATCGGGAGAAACTACCACTCGTAATTTCGTACGCGTTAAATTATTTAAGCTGTGCTAATAATATATATTTGCCTATAATTAAATAGGATCTATTGCCAACAGAAATTATAAAAAAAGAAAATAAATTCAAACACCCATTTGCATAAAATAAAAAACTATTTCTACTACTTGAGGTTTCTATTTCCTATAGTAAGCACACAATTTTTCTTGGGTCAAATGCATCGCTTTCGCTCTATTGCATATAATATTGATCATAACTCAAAACTTAAACTCTTAGTAGATTTTGAACCAAAATCACAAATAACCAAATTTCATTTGCTTAAAAAAAAGAAAAGTTATGTTAAAAAAAACATCTGGTTTTGACAAATTACGATGTGTCTAAAACATCTGTTTAAAACGTCGCGAAGAAAAACCACAAATTATTAATTAGAGGTTTCATTTATGAAATAAAAAAAATATGGTTATATTAATATTGTAATGTAGAATTAAAAAAAAATGACATTATACAGGGATTATTAAAAACTGACGTTTTTTTTTCTATTTGTGGCAAATAAAAGTAAACTTTTAAAATTTACTTTATCTAACACATTTTGTACTAAAATATTTACTTCCTGATACTTCGTTTATTGGAAAAACCATAATTGGGACTGGAAAAATTTAAGACGGGCGACGCAAAGTTCAAATAACTTTTCGAAGAAAAATTGTATGAAAAAACTTTTTTATTTAAATAAACTTTTAATCATTAAAAATATGAATACGACATTTGCCATCAGTACGCACTTTATCCTATATTGAACAGTAATTTTTAGTCTATGTAATAATAATGGCATAACCTGTCATAACAGCAAATAATTAATTTTTTTTAAGTCTGTCGGAGTAGAAAATGTTACGATTAATAGAAATAATTTAAAGAATGCTTCTCTGATAGACTAAAAATATATTTTTGTTTACATATTAAAAAAAAAGTTCATTATGACTTTAATTGAGTCATCTATAGTTTCGGGTTATTATTGATTGTACTGTCTATATAACCTGAACTTCTTTGTTAAAAGCCAAAATATTTTTACCCTTCAAATAATTTAGATTTTTAAATTTAAACTTTTCTATTTAATTAAACTTTTACTCACTAAAAATATAAATATCACCTTTGCCCATACACTTTTAATTAGTAAGAAAAGAAATAGGTGATTAATTCCTTTATAATAAAAAAATCCAAAAAAACCAATTGGCATTGGACTTCTAACCGTAGATCTAAATGGGGAAGATACAATATCCAAGGTAACTTACAAATATAAAGTATTCCTATGGAATCTTAAACTAAATCGTATCGTATCGTAAAAACAATATATAAGCTTGCCTTACCCATTTGAAGTGAAAAAAATAGTTACCAAATAATTGACTACTGGAACTTACCTGAAATAAAAAAGTACATTAAAAAAGATTGCACCATTTTTAAAAAAATTAGGTTAGCTTGTCCTCAAAAAGGATGATTTAGTACATTACGAAAATAAACTGATAGGTATATTAATGTATTCAGAACACATAGATAAACTAGCTAAACCCTGTCTAGAAGGACTCTAATGCTTAATTCTTTTGACACATAAGGAATAAAAAAATAAATAGTAAAAAATATATATTTTTGCCTTTTTAATATAATTTTTCTTGCGTCTTGCAATTTTATATTAGCAAACTCTTTAACTATAGAATCATCCAAAGAAGGCCGAGGGCCATATTTGTGACTCTTTTCGTATTTAAAAAAATGTAAAATAGCTATTTTGCGTATTCTTTCCGTTGAATTAAGACCGCTTAAAAATATTATTTAAATTGAAACAAAAAAAAGAGATCTAGCCAAAAGTTCCGGCCTGACGCATGCACTATGTATATTACACGAAACGTTCCAGTGTGTTTTCCCCCCTATTATAACTCCGTTTTCGTCCTACGTAAAGGTCTGATAAAAAAATTGCGAAAAATATTTCAAGTGGTTTCTGAGATATTCGCTTTTAATAATCGCCCATTTTACTATCACTGACTGACTGACTTACTGACTCATCAAAAGTATCCCAAGTAATCCCAGTAAGTAGTAGACCGGGAACTGGATGGAGTTGAGTGTGCAAAATATGAGGACAGCATTCTGTAAATTGTTTTGAGCTTGCAAAATATATTTCTGAACGTTGCAAGGAGCTTTGTTGGTCCATTTATTTTTTATACCACACCCCTTTAGATATCAAGTAAATAGACCGAATAAATGCTCTGGAACTATTTTAATGATTGTTTTATTGACAATATAATTTATAATTAAAGATACTTGTAGCTAGTCAATTGTAACAAAACACAAAATAATTAAAATAAAAACAAGAACTGCTAGTAATAAACTATTTAATATCAAAAAGCAAAAGTTATAAATTATAAAAAAAAAATACAAGAACCATTGACATATGTAAAAAAAATCACTGGTGCAACATTGTTTTCTCGACCATCGATTTCGCATTTCTTCACCGATTTTTCAAAAAAGTTCGCGTCTTGGAAGTGAGCAAAAATCTTTCTTTTTTTTTGAATTCTTTATCCGACCACATAATTAGTTTTTCGAAAATAAGGAGTTTTTGACCGTCCCGCCTATGCAAATTAAAAAATTGAAAAAAAATGACAAATTCTTTATGAGCCACCTAAAATACTTAATTATCACGTACATATACCCTAAACGTCAAGACGTACAATAAAGGTCCCATGAATTTTTAAGCTATCTACATTCCCAATGAAAGTTTATGAATGACAGCTGTCAAATTTTGACATTTCGACGAAATCATCAAGACGCAAAAATTTTTTATTTTTCAATTCTTCGTATTAAGACGGACTGTTTTTTTTCGATATTTTTCAATTTTTTTTTCCACTTTCTTCATTGCACAGCGGAGTAAGGAAAAGGAAGCACAGCTACCGGCAAAATGGGTTTTTCGTTTGTTTGGTGTCTCAGGTAAAGAATATGAGCATAGTTACCGGTCCATACATTTTGCATACTCAACTTCCTTTAGCGCCTGCACTATAGGTTTTAGGACACAAGTGAGGAAAAAAATATAAAAACTGTAACATTGCGGTAATATCGCATAGTAAGGGGATATTTGAGGAGTTTGCAATCCGACGGATCCTAAGTTTCTAAGGTCATAATTGTCTTAGAATTTAAAATGCAGGCAAAATTTTGTTCTTTCAAAAAAACTGCTACATTTTACCTAATAGACCCCAAACCATGCGCGATTTATAGGGACATTAAATCAATCAATTTTCGTACTTCATATTCAGTCTAAATGTTAGGTCCTACCTACAGAGCAAGGTATACTGAGAAAAAACACATAAGATTTCGCCCCTTTCTATTTTTTTTTTCATTTATTGAACCCAGAAAATAAAGAAAAGGTCTCACTAAAAACTCTTACGCAAAGAAGGAACCAAGCTTCAATCCAAAAATCTTGGCCTCAAAATTACTTAGATCTAAAAACAGACCAAGTTCAGTCTTCAATGTTTTTCCCTTTTTTTTGACTTGAAAGTCACTAATATGTCTGTATCAATAAAAAACAATGCCTAAATATAAAAAACTTGACAAGTCAAAAAACAGTCGAACAAAATTGTGGACAGAACTTGGTCTAATTTTAGATCTCAGTACTTTAAGAGGCTGAGATTTTTGGATAGAAACTTGCCGCTTATTTTACAAAGGTGTTTTTAGTGGGATTAAATTTGTCTTGATAGAACATCTTATGTATAAGTTCGTTTTTGAAGAAGTCTAATTTTTTTCGATAAGATTTAATAAAAAGGATTACGAATTCATTTTCATATTGTTAGTTTATTTTAAAAATGTATTTCAAATTAAAAAAATAACGAATTGACAAAATATATTAAGATGCTGTTTCGTATATCATGATAACCAAAAACAAAAACACCTGATTCACGTCATTTATTATCTAGCACTTAATTTTTTAAGTCCACCTTAATTGTTTAGCAAAAAGCTTGACGGTTAACGATTTATTTCAATTGTTAGGAAGTTGCAGAAATTCCATGTTACACTGTATATATACCTTTGAATGTAATGTCGGTTGTTAATTTTGATATCCCCACATTTGTCACATTAATAATTTTAGTAATAAAAGCTGTTTTTGATTAAATTAGTGCCTCTTCTAGTGACCCATAGTTTCAAGTGGAAAACCTTTTTTTTTAAAAGAATAAATTACCGAAAGAAAAATACTTGGCAATTTATAACATTTGGCCCCCTGACAGGACCCTATTTGGTAAAATGGATAAGACAAAAAAAAGCCCTAGAACTCCAAAGATCAACTTTTATTAAGATGTGTGATAGAATGAGGACAGAGATAAAGAAGGTTACGATGTTATAGAAATTCAGAGTAGTATACAAGTCTTGGAAAAAAAATTGAGTACTATTGCAGAACTGAATCAAGTTTTGATAGATTTGAGGGCGGGGATTCAGGGGGAGAATGCAGAAAAGGAAAAAAATTTAAAAAGTTAAAAAAAATGAATAACATGAAAAACGGAAAAATTTTAAACAAAAAAGTTTGAAACGTCAATAAACCAAATCGAAATTCCCCAAAAAAATCGGAATCCAGAGTAAAATTAAACTATCCAAAAATAGAGTTTAGACAATTTAGTGGTGATTTAAAAGGATGGCTAGGTTTCTGGAATCAATTTAGTAGAATAGATGAGGATTCAGATATAGAAGATGAAGACAAATTCAAAAGCTAGGCAAATAGTTGAAAGTTCCCGGGGATATCAAAGGATAATTATAAAAATGCACTTTTGACAGTTTAAAGCAAAGGTTTGGAAGAAAGATTTGTTGGTAGAATTCTATGTGAGAAACTTTTATAGTTATTATTATTGAATCTTAATACTAAAAATAAATTATCAACATTTTTTGACAAGATCGAGTCCCAATTTTGAGCCTTAGATTCGTTAGGTGTGAAATCAGATACGTGTCAAGATTTGTACCCACTAGTTGAATCATGTATTGGTGAAGATTTAATACGCGCCTGGCAAAGAAGTAAGCTGTATTCATTTAATTTAACTATGAAGATGCGTCTTGACAATTTGATGGAATTTCTTCGTCAAGAAGTAGTTAATGAAGATCGAATATTCTAGCAGTAACTGGTTTTAAAAAAAAAGAAAAAACTCGAAAAAAAAAAAAATACAAAACAAGAAGATGTAATCCCCACGCCTCGGATTTGTTTAACAAAGGAACTCCACATTGTGTATTCTGTAAAGGCACATTTTAAACCATCAAAAAGTTCTAAAAATGCGTTGGTTCAAAAAAAAAAACTTCGAAAACGGTTCTGCCTTTTTACAATTTGGACATATTGCAAGAAGATTCGTTTAAAATTAAAATGTTTATTTGTAAAGGGGAAGGGCATTCCACAGATTGTCCCAAAGAAGAACAAAAACAATTAACTGAACATCTTCTGAACACGTACCACCTTATCAAGCAAGCAGTAGACAAACCAACAAACATCATTTAAGAATTTTTTTACAAACTATGGTGGTGGTTTTAAAAGGAGAAAAAGAATCATGAGTTATAACTTTTAGTCGTGGAAGAACTTTTTAAAAAACCTTTATTTACTAAAAAAATGAGTTAGACTTACAATGACCTAATGTACAAAGTCTTCAAATACTAATCTAACCTAAATAGGCAAAACCGCTTTTATTTGCATCTTATCAAAATAACTTAAAAGTCAAAGAAACTAAATAAGGAATGTCCTAGAAAGTGAATGATACAAATAGGTTTAAATTGTCACTCTCCTCCCTTCCCAAAGCGGAAAATGGGGTTCCTCTATTTTCTGGCCCTTCGGGTTGTTCCTGGTTGTCCGGCTCTTTGGCGTCTTGGGCGGTGGAACGAAATAGTAGGGATGACCAATGTGCTGACCATGGCTAGTAGTATCATGGAGATTGACCCAGGGATGGCTTCCATCTTGAATTGCATGGTTCTGGTTTGCATATTTTGGGTTGCATTGTTTGTTTTATATCTTCAGTTCCAGTCGTTATGGTGGAATATTCTTTCTTGTAGAATAGTGCGATTTCTTGAGATTTGAAATATGGGTAGGTCAAAGGTGAATTCTTCTGTGTTGATTTTCACAAATTTTTTCCATCAATCAAATTTTGCATTTTCCTAAGGAGACGATGCATGGTTGTAACTTCTAAATTCCTTCGATTTGCAGAAAACTTGACTCTGGTTGAAGACGTAGGGATAATTAGAACTTCTTTTAATTTAGGCTGACACTGGTTTCAAAAAGTGGACATTGGTGGACAAGTTTCTTCCATTTCGCTTAGGTCGGCTAAACATGGCTGGTGCTTGCAAATTTTCTTGTAAGCAAAAATCCAATTTGCTACTTTGGGCATTTTTCTGAATAGTATGGCAGACCGGTCTTTCTTTGGTCTTGGTTTGGTCTTGGAAAAAAGGGACCAAGACCCCTTTCACTTGCAAGACCAAGCCAAGACCGGGGTATGCGCCAAGACCGACCGACCGAGGGGTGAAGCTGCAAGACCAAGACCGGCCCAAAAATTATAATATTCATTTTTTAATTCAAAAAAAGGTATTTCATATAAACATGACAAAAAATGGTCGAGAACTCCTAACAAGGCGTTATTTTATAGTAACAGGTTTTTTAATAAAATAATAATTAAATCATCACTTCTTTTTTAATAAAATTATCTAAAACATAACTAGTAGATTCAGTAACATGTTTCAAAAAAAAATGTTGTGACTTAATGGTTCGACAAACTCGATATCTCCAAAACCGTTTACGCGAGAAAAACTAAAACAAAAGTTATAAAAGCTAAAAAAATTACACCTATTCCTAATGTTTTTTTTTAATTGGTATCTGTGATCCACTTCTGGATTAAAATTTAAAAAAGGAAAACATTATTTTTGGCCACCACTGTAAGAATGGCAATTAGATTGCTCCTTTAAACTAAGATATAAATGTTAAAGTGATGGTTTAATAAAAAATATATTTGTCTTTTTAAGGGGAAAACTTTTTATATAAATATTTTAAATTTCACTTCCGTTTAGATGGAACAACAAAACAGTACCAAAATTTTAATGTAACTCATTTTTGTCAAAACCAAAATTATATAAAACCATCTACGTCGACATTGTACCTATATGACATTCCCCAAAATTTTTTCAACATAATATAGGGAAGCTTTTTTTAAAAATTTTTTTATAATTTTTCTATTTTAGGTTAAAAGCAAAAAAAAAGAAATTTTTTCGGGGTTTAGGGGGTTTTTTTTAAAAAATTTTGAAATAGAAAATAATTTTTATTTTTTACCCCCCTTTTTTCTATAACTTTTGTATATTATTTTTACCATTTACGGTTTCAATAGGGGTCTTTCCCCACTCCCCGCCCCACCTTGTATATGAGAATTTTAAAAAAATTTTTACGGACTTTTAAAATTGGCAAATTTTGGGGCAATTTTGGGGAAATAAAAATTTTTTTAAACTGAAAAGCTTCCTAAATCCTTTTTTTTTTAATTAAAACCAGTGTTTACATTTTTGGGGAATCATTTTCATGGAAATTTTACATCTGGTTGAAAAAAAAGGGTTTTTTTTCCCCTCAAATTAAAATTATTGTAATTTTATGGCTTCCTCAAAAAAAATTAAATATTTCTATCACTAAAATGAATTGCTATAAATAAATAAACCCTATTTTTTAAAATATCCTTTTTAAAGATAATGTAAATGTCATGAAGGTTAAAATTGGTATATTTTAAAATTTTAAACAAAAAAATAGTCTCCATCTTTATTTTTTAAAAAGTATTAAAAAAATATATTTTTTATTTAAGATTGCTTAGTTTAAATTATTACTCCAAAAAACAAGACCACAAGACTCTTGCCAAGACCAAACCAAGACCAAGACCGGGTGGTGACCCAAGACCAAGACCGTTCTTTTTAAGCCAAGACCAAGACCACTTGAAGACCAAGAAAGACAAAGGGTCTTGGCCGGTCTTCTTTGTAATACTTTTTGAAGTTTCCGTGTCGTCAGTGTTGAGCATAAGGTAAGGTTTTTCCCGGAAATAGTTTGATTCGGAAAGGGGTAGGAATTAATCGGTAAAATTCAAATTGTGAGGATACCGGGGGTTTCTTAATTTTAAATAATATTTTTTTTATTCTGTATAAATACTTTTCGGAAAAGAAATAGTAATTTTTTAAAAATTTTTAAAACATTGGTATTTGTTGATTATATAAATTTTATTTAATTCATCTAATAAAGTTTTAATTGACTTGGCTCTATTAAAACTTTAACGTATTTAATTTTGCAAAAGATTTTTGGTTTTCCCAAAAAATCCTAAGTTTTTGTATTGGTTTAATTGAATTATTAAATTGTCAATAATATTAGAAAAAAATCTTGTTCTAGGTTTACGAATTTTTCGACTTCTTTAAAATAGATTTATTATTTGCCCTTTTAAAATTAATTGGTTATTGATTAGTTTTTGAAAGTTGTTATAATAAGTGTTAGAAATTTGTTTAAGATAGTTTTATTATTTGTCCTTTTAAAATTAATTGGTTATTGATTATTTTTTGAAAGTTGTTATAATAAGTGTTAGAAATTTGTTTAAGAAGACTTTGTTGTTGCTTTAAATTATTATTTAATGTTTTTCGTTTGCATTAAGCTTTCTAAATATAAATTAATATGTTGTTCGTCGTCTGAGTCTAATGTGCCAAAAGCCATTTTTGGATTTTTCCGATTCCGTTAATTAATCCTCGTTTTGTTATACGATTTTCAGAAAAGGTGCTAATTTTATTTTAATTATTTCTGATAGGGATAAAAGCATTTAATATTTTATTTTGGGGTAGAATAGTAAAATGATTGTGCGATGTTGATTAATTGATTTTTGTAATTTCGTCAATGAAGTATTGATGTCTAAAAGTGATGTCTCAGGATAAGTTAAGTTTATATGAAATAGGGAAAATATGTTTAGATGAGATGATTTTGGATTTTCCGATGTGTATTGGAAGGATAGGGTTTTTAATCTCTTTTTTTTTTAGTCCCTGTACTACTCCGAGTCCGAGGAGGATTAGTACGAGTTGCATTTCTTTACCTGAAAAATAGGTTGAGGGGTTTAAAAAAACCTTTTATGATATATTTTCGATTTGGATTTAACTTTTATCACTCATTGTCTTTGGGTTTTCGGCTTTTTCGTTTTGGATTTTAGTTTTCTTTTGCGAGGCATCGCGTTTGAAGCTTATACAGATTTTTTATCGGTATTTATGTCTATTGTGTCTTGTATATTTTCATTTGCTTTGTCTAATGTTTTTGTTGTTTTTCTTTTTTTAAAGTGTTATAAATCGTATTGTTAAGAATTTGCAGATTTTCAGTATGATCTTGGATATATTGGGAAATTTTAATTTTGTCATCTATTTCGAAGGGATTTTATAGTCTAACCTTCCGCGGGTTATTTGAAATGGTGTATAGTTTGTAGCACTGTGAACGGAATTATTATACGATAAAAAAGGGGGTAATTCATTAATGTTTCTTTTAGGTTCGTTAGGTTTAGAATTTTTTAACGTAAGAATGGTTTCAGCAAGGTTGAATGAAATCTTTCGACAGGACTGTTGCTATTTGGGTTATAGAGAGTAGTAATGAATTTCTATATGATGTATTTTGCATAAATTTTGAATAACTTCGTTTTTCCATTCATGTCCGTTATCGATAGTTATACGTCGGGGTAATCCGAGGTGGTTAAAGAATTGAAGTAGTTTATTTGCGATTTCGACTGCGGTTAAACATTTAATTGGATATGCTTGACCAAACTTTGAAAAACTATCTATAAATGTTACAAAATATTGACCATGTGTTTTATAGGTATCCGCATAAATATGATCGAAAGGCTCATATCCTAATGGTGTTGGCTTAAAGACTAATTTCGTAGGGTGTCTTTTCATTTCGTTTTTTGGCAGATATCGCATGTGTTGACATAATCGCGTACGTCTTGGTCTATTTTTGGCCAATAAAATACCTTTTTATAGCGTTTAGATTTTCTTGTATTCCTCGATGGTTTGTTTTTTGTTTCGTGATATTGTTTTAATCTTAATTTTTGTTCATCTAAGTCAGTTACATCAGACAAGAATGAATTTGAAATAAATAGCGTAAAAGCTCCGTTTTTAAAATATTCTTGAATAATTTTGATAAACGTTAGTTCTAACGTTTTGTCTTTTAAAGTGTAGACAAAAAGTCTGTTTAGGTACTAGATTTTCTTTTATGAACTTTATAAGTAATTCTTCGTTATTAAGTTTTTAATAGTAAGAGTTATTCTATTCTTATCCCATATTTTTTCTTTAAGTACTTTGTATTGATCATTACTTGAGCTAATTACAATTAGTTGATTTTTGTATGTGTTTACACTTCGGTCCGTGTAGAACGCACCTATTATTGGGTCTTCCTGACTGGAATGTACTGTTTCGCTATCTGTTTGTTTTGAGACACTTGGTTTATGGAGATCGAGAGTAGATTGTGTTTTTGAATTGTTTTATTGTTAGAGTCAGAAGTTTCTTTGTTATTTAAAGTTTGTTTAGGATTGTGGGGTTTGTTGACTTTAGGTATAACAGGGACTTGTATATTCTCGGGGGATTTGATTTGAATATTTTGTAATACGGTAATTTTTTGTTTGTCTGTTAGTATATGATCAACTATCGTATTGTCTTCATTAGTTTGTAGGTTTGGGCATTTTTGTATATTTGAGGTCTCGGTTCCTAAAATTTGATCTAGTTGTTCATTTGTAAGGCATAGAATGTCAGTGTCAGATGATATATCAGGTTTACGATCATGGAGTTGATCGAAATCATCAAGTTCTATAGGGTTTATTTCTATACGGACAGTGCGTCGGCATTTGTATTCATTTTGCCTTTTTTATAGACAATTTCATAATCATACTCTCAAGTTTTAATCGCCAGCGAACTAGCTTTGAATTTGGTTCTTTCAGGAAAATAACCATTGGAGGGGTTTATGATCAGATATTATTTTAAATTTTACGCCATAAAGATATGGTCTGAAATATTTTAGTGGCCATACGATGGCTAATAATTTCTTTTCTATTGTACTATAATTAGTTTCAGCTGGGTTAAGGGTACGTGAAGCGTATGCTATAGGGCGATCTTGACCTAAAGGGCCTTGAGAAAGAACGGCACCAATGGCATAACTAGAAGCGTCACTTGTCAGATTAAAAGGTTTAGAGAAACCGGGATACTGTAATAAGAGATCGTTCATCAGAATGTTTTTACAGATATTAAAGGAGTCTATAAATTCGGTGTATGTTCGATCTTTACATTTTTTTGAGACATTGCGTCATAGGTTTTGTTAGTTTAGCGAAATTTGTAATAAATTTTCTGTAATAACCTACAAGACCAAAGAAGGATTTTATTTCTTTGGTAGTTTTGGGGATTGGGAATTTTTTAATAGCTTCTATTTTTTTGCATTTGGTTTCATACCTTCTGGAGTGATAACATGTCCAAGGAATTCCACTGATTTGCAAAGAAATTCGCATTTGTCTAGCTGAATTTTGAGACCTGCATCTTTTAATTTATCAAACACTTGTTTTAAATTATTAATGTGTTCTTGTAGGGACGTAGAGAAGATTATTATGCATGTCCATATATACTAAGCATATTTTATTTTGTAATTCCTTTAGTACATTATCCATTACTCTTTGAAAGGTGGCGGGTGCATTTTAAACCAAAGGGCATTCTAACGTATTCAAAGTGTCCGTTTTCGACGCTAAATGCGGTCTTCTATGGAGTTCTGATGCATTTCAATTTGGTGAAAGCCGGAGGCAAGGTCTAAAGTGGTAAAATATTGGCTTCTTCCAATTTGTCAAGGATATCGCTTATGTTCGGGATAGGATAGCGGTCATCAATGGTCTTTTCATTGATTTTCCTGTAATCTGACTACAATCCGCCATTTTTGTTTTCCACTGGCGTCCATTTCCTTTGGAACGATCCAGATTGGTGAGCTCCAAGGGGATTGCGATGGTCTGATGATACCATCATCCAACATTTTTGTTATTTGTCTCTGTACTTCTGTTTTGTGCACGTACGGATAGCGGTATGACTTGGTGTGAATTGGAATCTCATCTTTTGTTTTTATCTCGTGTTTGATCTTATTAGTGAACGTTAGTTTATCGTCAGATTTGTGTAGAATTTCTTTATATTTTATTAATACGTTTTTTAGCATGGATTTCTCTTCAGGATTTAAATGTTCTGTTCTAATTAAAGAGAAATCGAAATCACTATTTTTTAAATTGTCCTTTTTTATTATTGTTTCCATATTGTAACATTCATATTCGGTCTCGTAAAAACTCTTCGCAAAATCATTAAGAAAATTACTGTTAATTTCTATTACTACCGAATGTATAAGGGGATTACGAAATTCTAAAGACGTTAATCCGTTTTCGATTGTTAGTAAACAACCAGGTATTATAACACTATTATTTGACAGTTCGGGTAAATAGTAATCGCCATCAAGTAAATTAGTTTTAATTTGTTTTATTATAGTTGTTTGACCGGGGATTTCAATTTTTTGTATATTAAAGTTCTGTCTGTAATATAAGGGTATTTTTACATTGTTATTAAAAGAATTTTATTGTTCAAGTCTATATTTAAATTTAATTTTCTTAAATCTCTAATGCCAATAATTCCATCAAAGTAATCATGAAAGTTAAAGAGAACAAATTCTATAGTACCGGTTAGAGGAAAGAATTCTTTTAAATAAGGGAATCACAGCTTTAGAGTTGATTCTCTACTACCTGCGCATGTTATTATGGGCGTATCGGATTTAAAAATACAATTAGGAAAATATTTTTCTGCAATGTATGGCCTTAAGAGAGACGGTGACAACCTGTATCTATTAAGAGTTTAATTGGTGGGTAATTAATTTGAATATACGGTAATGAGTTTGGTGTTAAATTATTTAATCTATGATATGTCTGTTATTTGTCGCTTTCGCAAAAATTTTGATTATCTATTTCTTGAAAAATGTGGTTTGAAGGAGAATAACTTTCATTTTCGGTTTCGTTTTCTACATCAGGGAAATAATTAGTAACGGTGACATCAGGATTTGCGTAATTACATTGGTCATTATCGGAGTAATTAAGATAATAATCCGCGTTCTCGTTTTGTGAGGTAATTTCTAAATTTGTTAGTTCTTCTGAAATGAAATTTCGAGGACCTGTGCTTTTAAAATAATTATTTTGTCTGTAATTATTAGTTCTTAAAGAGGGTAACCTAGAAGTTGTTGACATGGGTTCAGGTTTACCTTGTGGTTTGTTGGAGTTTTGTGGCGAAAAACATTTTTTGGTTTGCCAAAGACTTGTGCATTTGTTGGGAAATGTCTTTGAATAGGTCTTTGATTCGGGTTTATATTAATAGGTTGACTTGGAAATTTTTGATGGTTTTCAAATGGAATAAAATTGCTATGTACTTGGTTATTTCTGTTAAAGTTGTGATTATATGTTTGTGGTTGTGATGAAAAGAATTGTGGTTTATTATTAAATTGGTATGGGTTTTTTGTGAGAGGTTTAGGTGGGTGAGGTCGCGAAAATTGTCTTAATGAAATTTGTTGTTCCATAAGAGAATGATTAATTACTAATGAAGTTGCTTCTTCAATGTCTTTAGGGTTGGCTAGCATCAAAAGGGTTCTTAATTCTGCGCTCGTATTTGACATAAGAACTGTTACAGCGGTGACTTCATTTTGATTAATTAATGAGAGTTTAGTACCTTCACCTAAGCTAGGATCGGCGTTTATTTTTAAATTTAACCGCATTTTCGCGATTTTAATTCTTTCTAAAAAGTCTGTAATATTTTCGTTTTTATTTCGGGTTAAAAATATAAATTGTTGTTGTAAGACGTGTCTATCTACCTTGTCGCCAAATTTATTTATTAAGGCTTGCCTAACTTCTGGCCAAGTATTTAAATCTGGTCTACACAATAGAAAGTCTCCTGCTCCATCAATTATTTTAGAGCAGATAGAAGCAAAAACAAATTCACTTAAACTATTATCTGTAGTTTTACCATATCTATTATAAAATTTATCTACAGAGTTAATGAAAAAATCTAAATGTTCACTGCGACCGGAAAATGGTCTTAATGTACTAGCAATTTCTTTTGCTGCTTGTATGCTTGGAGTTTTACTAGAACTATTATCAAGAGCCATATTATTTAAAGCTTCGGTTAAATTATTAACAATTGACATAAAAGAATGTATATATATTTTAATTTTTTTCACGAATTTCACTTTTTTCAAGATGTAAAAGAAGTATCGGTTACTACAAATATTTTATTTTAATTTAAATAGAAATTTCACTTTTTACTAAAAAATGTAAAAAGAAATGTCGATAAAAAAAATGTTTTATTTTAATTTATATAGGAATTTCACTTTTTTCTAAAAGGGTGTAAAAAGAAATATCCTTAGATTGTTATTATTATAAATTTTAAATTTGTTGTAAATTTGCAAAGATTATTTAAAATTCACAAGAAAAGGGTTTGGGAAAGAATTTAAGGAACTCAACACTTACTTATTGTAGTCTTCGGAGTCCTAGGTTCTTTGTCGTCCAGATGAATGGTCAAAACCAACGACGAACTTGCACTTTTTCAGGGATTCGCCTTCTGATTCTACCGAAATTGACTGCGCCAGTTATAACTTTTAGTCGTGGAAGAACGTTTTTTAAAAAAACTTTATTTACTAAAAAATGAGAATTAGCACTTACAATGACCTAAATAGTACAAAGTCTTCAGTAATACTAATCTAACCTAAATAGGGCAAAACCGCTTTTATACTTGCATCTTATCAAAATAAACATTAAGAAGTCGTTAGAAACTAAATACAGGAATGTCCTAGAAAGTGAATGATACATAATAGGTTAATAATTATTGTCTACATAACTCATGGCGTGTACGGCTTTTAATCGACACTGGATCTCATAAGTCATATGTAACCAAAGAAATAGCACAACGTCTAGGTTACTGTCCCATTCGAGAAGAACAGCTGATTCATTCCCTTTTTGGAGGTGTTCATACTGAAACTGTAAATCATAATTGCTATAAAATTTATCTTAGCAGTTTAACTGAAGATTATAGTTGCAATCTTGAAGTTTTAGACCAACCTCTGATTTGCAGTTACGTAAGTTCAGTTAGAAAAGGCCCTTGGTTAGAAGAGTTACAGAAAATGGGTATTCAAATTACTGATACTCAAGATGGTCCTATTGATGTTCTAATTGGAGCCGATGTAGCTGGTAAATTGTTTTCTGGAGAAAAATATGAGCTTTCTTGTGGTTTGATAGCGATGCGCACTCTTTTAGGATGGACATTGATGGGTAAACTAGCATCTTCAACTTCTTCGAAAGTTTCGACTTCCATGACGATAAATTCAATGTTTTCGAGAGATGTTCCCATATCTAATCTATGGAGTTTGGATATTCTTGGAATAAATGACCCTGGAAAATTTAAAAAACAAAGAAGATTAAAGAACAGGAAATAATGCAATATTTTTTAAGCACTGTAAAGCAAGGAGATGATAAACGATACGAGGTATGTATGCCATGGATAGAAGATCACCCACTGTTGCCATCAAATTTTAACCTTTCTTACAGTAGACTTGTAAATACTACAAAGAAACTTAAAAAGGATAAATTTTACACTATTTATGATGAGGTTTTTGATAATTGGATGGCAGAAGGATTTATTGAATGTTTATTTGAAGATAACCCTAATGAAGTTGGGAGCCAAATCGGTCATTTCTTACCTCACCACCCTGTTTATAAACTAAACAGTGCAACCACTCCAGTACGTCCCGTTTTTGATGTTTCATCGAGAGAAAAAAATCAACCATCTCTTAATCATTGCTTAGAAAAAGGAATAAACCTTAATGAGTTAATCCCTGCAATGTTACTAAATTTCCGCACGGAGAAAATAGGAGTTGTGGCTGATATACAGAAAGCATTTTTTTCAAATTGGAGTAAATGAGAGAGATAAAAATTTTTTGAAGTTTCTCTGGTACGGTAAAGATGGAAATTTGAAGATATTTAGACATGCCCGTGTTGTATTCGGTGTAACATGCAGTCCATTTTTACTAGGAGCAGTTATCCAATACCATTTACAAGAAACTCTAAAAAGGTCACTTGCTAATTTAAATACTTATTCTTCCGAGATTATTATAAAACTGACAAGATCTTTTTATGTAGATAATTTAATAACCAGTGTTCAGAGTAAAGAATTTTTACACCAATTTATTGAACAGTCAACAAATATACTGGCTGATGGAAAGTTTAAGCTGAGAGGGTGGGAGCATTCTTTACCAGAAGATTCTGAAGGTGAAGTAAAAACCAATGTTTTGGGACTGAACTGGAATCGTAAATTAGATACAATCGAGTTATGTTTGGACTGGTTTGAAAAGTTTGATACAAAACTGATTACTAAAAGAACAATTTTGTCTGCTGCACATAAACTTTTCGACCCTATTGGTTTTTCTTGCCCTGTATCACTTTTTCCAAAAAATATTGCTGCAAAAAACTTGATCTTTGAATTTAGGATGGGACGTTGAAGTAAATGAAGAAATTCGGGATAGTTTTCTAAATTGGTTAAAAGATTTACGGGTTTTAACTGAAGTTAAAGTTCCTAGATGGATAGCCACAGATTTTGGCAATTTGTGACCAGTCTGTTCATGTATTCTGCGACGCAAGTGCTGATGCCTATGCAGCATGCATATTTTTGAGAACACAGACTGATGGTGAAGTAATTGTTAGATTAGTTGAAGCCAAATCCAGGGTTGCTCCTATTAAAGTATTAACTACCCCTCGCCTTGAACTTTTAGCGGCTACGATAGCGGTAAGATTATTTCAAACTTTTAAAGACAATTTCAAAAGTGATGTCCCAGTTTATTTTTGGTCCGACTCGTCAACGGTTTTATCATGGCTGAAAAGAAAGACCAGTGGAAACCTTTTATATGGAACAGAGTTGAAGAAATAAGAAGCTATCAAATATTGATCATTGGCACCATGTCCCTGGAGAATTGAACCCTGCAGATCTTCCATCAAGAGGTTGCTCAGCCAGATCCTTAAAAGATGGAAGATGGTGGGAGGGTCCCATATAGATGAAATCTCCAGTTTCTCATTGGCCTATACAGGAACTTAAATGCAATGAAGAAGAAATCAATGAAGAAAAAAGAAAAACCATTGTTTCCTCATTTTTTACCACAGAAGTTGATACGTCCTGGTACTATGAGTATTTTTCCAAGTTTAGTAGTATAGTAAAACTTGTGGGATGGGTAAAGAGATTTATATACAACGCCAGAACAACAAACAATAAAAAACTTGAAACATTTTTAACTGTATCAGAACTTGAAACTGCAAGAAAATTAGTGATTTGTTATATACAAAAAGAGTGTTTTCAGTCATTTGAAGATCCAAATTTATCCAGCTTGTGTCCTTTTCTCGATAACGAAGGGCTTATTAGACTTCAAACAAAAGTCTCAGAAAGAACTGATTCACAAAATTTCCGGATACCTTATGTATTACCGTCAAATCACGAAGTTGTTCATCGTTTGATTTTTGAAGAACATGTAAAAAATTGTCATGCTGGTGTTCAGTGTTTAATGAGTATTTTGAGAGAAAATTACTGGATCATAAAATGTAGACGCACTGTGCGCTCAGTCATTAATACCTGTATGGTCTGCAAAAGGTTTAAAGTGAAACCCATGGAAACTCCAGCAATATGCTTACCAGAAGATAGAGTACGTGATGCTGCTGTGTTTGAGATTTTAGGTGCTGATTTGGCAGGTCCGCTCTATTTAAAATCTGGAGAAAAGGTATGGGTGGTCTTATATACTTGTGCTATATAAGAACAGTCCATCTTGAGCTTACATCGTCTTTATCAACCCATGCGTTTCTTCAGACACTTAGTAGATTTATTGCACGAAGAGGCAACCATCTGTTATATATTCAGACTGTGGAAAAAATCTCGTTGGATCCGCCAGTGCTTTTAGAGATTAAGTTGGGAGGATATTGCGAAAAAATGCAGTTTGGCGAAAAATAGAATGGAAGTTTAATCCTCCGGCTGCTCCATGGTGGGGTGGTTGGTGGGAGAGACTTATCCGACTTACAAAAGATCTCTTAAGAAAAACTTTAGGAAAATCCTGTTTAAACTTTGAGGAGCTGCAAACTGTTTTGTGTGATTGTGAAGCAGTTTTGAATTCACGACCCCTTACTTATATGTCCGAAGACAATAACGACTTTGTTCCCCTAACCCCTGCAATGTTTTTGCAGGATATTCAAGAAGTTGGTGTATTTGATATTGACTTAGTTGAAACTAAAGATTTAACCAGACGTTACAAGTACCGTTTGAAACTAAAAGATGATTTAAATAAGAGATTTGTTAAAGAATATTTGGGTCAACTAACATTATTTTCTAAGAAGTCTTCTGATAAAAAAGTCGACATAGGAGATATTGTCATAATATTGGACATTAATAAAAAGAAGATTAACTGGTCATTGGGTAGAGTCATTGAAACTATACCTGGACGTGATGGAAACGTAAGATTAGTGCGACTGAAAACAATTATGGGTGAACTATTAAGACCAGTACAGCGTGTTTGTTTTATGGAAATGAAAAGAGAAGTTTTGTCAGATCCGACTCATGTTAAGCATATTCAATTACCACATGAAAATACTATAAGTACATCAGAATCATATGGTAGTTTACAAACACCAAATAGTTCATTAAGGGACAATCAAGAATGTATACCCAAAGAATTTGAAAATAACCATCAAACATCTACAACCACAACTCGTTATGGAAGAAAAGTCAAAGTTCCTGTAAAGTCCCTTAAAATAATTGTGTCATTATTGTTTGAATGACACAAGGTGGGAGTATGTTAGGAAGTTGCAGAAATTCCATGTTACACTGTACCTTTGAGGGTTATGAACCTGTTAACCTTATATTTTTTATGAATGTAATGTCAGTTGTTAATTTTGATATGTCACATTTGTCACATTAATAATTTTAGTAATAAAAGCTGTTTTTGACTGTAAATTAGTGCCTTTTCTAGTGAACCCATAGTTTCAAGTAGGAAAACCTTTTTAAAAGAATAAATTACCGAAAGAAAAATACTTGGCAATTTATAACATCAATATTTACTTATTTTTTCGATAATCTAGCTATGAACATATTATAGATAATAAAATATTTTTTGAAATACTTGCCAAAAAACTATTTAATATTAACGACAATACAAAGAATGTAATTTATAAAATCTTTTGTAAATGTAATACATTTTATATATGTAAAACAATAGACAGACAGACAATTCACCCTTCTAGTATTTTGCAAAGGAAGCTTTTTCATAAAAAGCAAATAAAAAAGTTATATTATTAAATAAATTAAAATAATATATATATATAAGTTAAATTATTAAATAAAAATATGTGTGTGTAGTAAAAGTTAATTTATATAATACTTGGTTGCCTTTGCTTAATACAAGGCAACTTATTCAATAAACCTATAAAATCAATTAACAAATCACCATTCCCATTTTTAAAAATAATAAACGTATACCTATTACAATAAATGAATCTCTCTCTTGGGAGATTATGTAATAATCTTTAAAGCAAAATTTAAATAATTATATTTTAATAATTGTTTAATTTGCATTTTTAAGTTGATTTTATTTATATCTTAAAAGGTGGATAACTTTTTATTATTTTTTTAAAGAGTTTTTGGGTTTCTTTTTTAGATGATCTGCAAGATCGTAAGGGTCAATTGATCTTAAGCACTGCTTGTTCACATATCCTTGAGACCTGGACCAAAGCGGACTATTCTTGCATTTCTGGAGAGCCGTCTAATAGTTATTTTTGTACCAAGGGCGTTAAATAGCACTTTTACGCCCGCTGCTAAGGGCGTAAAAGTGCAGAGGAGCAAACAATATTTTTGTACGACTAAAATTAATGATTAAGCATTTTCTGTAGTATTTTTTTAATTTTTGCTAACAGTGATATATCGGCTTCTTTTACTGATGTTACTGTCTAGCTTAAGTAAAATTAATTAAACAACTTTAAGTTACCAATTAAATAATTACATGTGGTGTCAACCAAGTTGTCAAAAAAGTGGTTTTCAAATTTGAATTATGACCCGAAATAACCCAGAAATAAAAAAATCTGCACGGGAAGTCTGCCTACAGTTGTTGCCAGAAAAATCAAGACTAATTTATGAAAATGCATACCGTGATTTCATGAGATAGCTGACTCTGGAGGCGATTTATTGACTGTGAAACGCCATGAAGGTTAACGCTCCTCGACAGTGGCTGAGGGTTATATTGAAGATTCCGTGCAAAATAAAATTCAAATAGCCAAGAAATTATAAGTTCCAGCACCACATACTCTTTCAGCAATTCCAATAATACCAACAGAGATATTGATATTATACATCAAAAAGAATCGGCAGGAGAAAATTTACCAGTTTTTAATGTTTCAAATTGCAATCAGTGTACTTTTAACATAACTTTAAATAAACAAATTGATGTTTTACCAAGAGTTAAGGCCTTATTTATTTTATTGTTGTTTTACAAATCTATAAATGCAGGCGTTTTTGTTACTTTTTTGCCCTGGGCGTAAAAGTGCAATTTTACAACCTCAAATGGGAGCGTAAAATTGTATTTTACGCCCGGTCATGCAAAAATCGTTTTAAATCGTCTAGGATGCGCCCCTATAGTCAGGACACACTCATCTTACTGTAAAATAATGTCAAAAAATGCCTAGGTTAAAAAACACTTGTTTAAAACATGATTCAAAAATGTATGAAATCTAAATCTCCCCAATTAAGTAATTCAACCATTATTTGATGGTCTCATGCACGCATATCAGAATGAAAGAAAAATATAAACACTAGTAAGTCTAATGTTTAGGGCCTGGGTATTCACCTGAAAGTTAAAGACTTTCATAGGATTGTTTTTGCCAACTTCTATGATGAACCAGGGGTTTATGTATGTGTATGGTGCAAAAAAATTAGTTGAACTAAATTTAGATCAATACTTGTTACTGATAAATGCGGTATAGATACACTGCGCACCAAAATTAACGCATAATTTTAAATTTCGTGGTAAATCAAATAATTTTAATGTTTCGTACCTCCGATATATTGTAAAAATTTATCGGTAGAATTGCAAAAACGCTGATGATGTTGCCATTTTTTTCAAGCAAATTAAAATCATGATAGCAATTCTTCATTTTAAATCCAGTTTAGTTTGGTTTGAATACGTTTTGCTAAATCGTCAATAAAATTTTTCAGAATCTGACTGTATTAGAATCGTTACTCTTCGCGAAGAAGGATACAATCATGTTGAACTCGCTGAAAGGTTTAATGTCACTCAGTCGACCATTTCAAGAGTTTTAAAACGTTTTGCTGTAACTGGCAGTAACTTAAGAAGACCCGGTCAAGGCCGTAAAAGACTTACCACTCCGAATCAAGACCGGTTTTTGAGACTTCGTACACTGAGACAATGGTTTGTTACCAGTACTTCTCTACAAAACGAATTTTTGAATCGTTATAATTTTAGAATCAGCCAAAATTCAATAAGGAGAAAACTTGCCGCAGACGACGTGCACCCTGGGACGCTATTCTTGGCCATTCGCTTCTTTCAAGATCCGTCAAATCTGTTGATAAATTAAATGAAAATTTGAGGAATCCTGAAAGATGCGAATGACCAAGAATAGTGCCTCTGAAGGGCACCTACTGGCCCATTATTGACCAGAGAGCATAGAAGGCAAAGATTGCATTTTGCTCGTGAACATGTTATTTGGAATAATGAAGATTGGGGAAGAATATTGTTCACCAATGAATCCAGGTACTCTCTTTTTTCTGATTACAGGCGAAACAGAGTGTACAGAAGACCTGGGGAACGCTACGCACAGTGTAACACTGTAGGGACTGTACAGTCTGGTGGCGGCTCAGTAATGGTGTAGGGTGGGATTAATTTGGAGGCTCGTACGGCGTTAGTTCGGATAGATCGAGGGCGGCTTACAGCACAAAGATACATTACAGACATTTTAGAAAAGCATGTCTTGCCATTTGCACCATTTGTTGGGGAGAACTTCATGCTTATGCAAGATAATGCCAGGCCACACATTGCAAAAATTGTGCAGCAATATCGTCAGGAGGTTGGGATTTCTGCTACGGTTTGGTCTGCGAGAAGTCCCTACCTCAACCCAATAGAACACGTTTGGGACATCATAGGGAGACGACTACGACAACTACCGAACCCACCAAACACATTAGATCAACTGTTTTTGCGATTGGTTGAAATTTGGGATCAAATTGATCAAGAGCAAATAAGAACGGTAATTCTTAGTTTGAGAGATCTTTGTCAAGTAGTAATTAATGCCAGAGGAGGCAATACTCGATATTAGTTTAATTTTCTTGAACTTTTAAAATTTTCAATTTCGTAATTTTTTTTATGATGTCAGTTTCTTATATCAATACAATTTTAGTAAACAAAAAAAAAACGTTTATTATTTCAGATGTTCCAAAATCAACCTTAAAGAACAAAATAAAAACCAAAAATTTTTTCATTGCGACTTAAATTATGATTTTAAAATTATGCGTTAATTTTGGTGCGCAGTGTATGTAAAGAGTGCAACCTGATAAATAAGCCCAAAGAAAACCCTTGTACTATTTAACAAACTAATATATACCTTATTTATTTTTAGAATTTACGTTTGTTTATTCCAGTATATCTGCCATAAAAATAAGTTTGCGGCGATTTTTTTACTCTATGTAATAATAATAGTATAACCTGTTAAAATATTGCCATAAAGGCAAATAACTAGTTTTTTTAAGTCTGTCCGGGAGTAGAAAATTAAACGATTAATAGAAATTATTTAAAGACTGCTTCTAAGGAATTGTAAAATTAAAAATAAATTTTTGTTTTACATATGTCTTATTGTTAAAAAAAAGTTCATTATGACTTCACGACTGTCGTGACGTTTAATTGCATCATTAGCAGTTACGGGTTATTATTGCATATATACTGCCTATATAACCTGAACTTCTTTTGTTAAAAGCCAGAATATTCTTACACTTTAGTTAATTTAGATTTTTAAATTTGAAATGGTCTAACATCAAGTTTTCCTATCTTTAAATGAATCATTTGCACACTGATTAATCTTCAACCTTTTATTGTTTTAGAAATCTTTACATTATTAGTCTTATGCAAATTTTATATTTTTATATTGCGCAATAATAATTACTCTCAAACAGGTTAGTTCGCACCCTGTATGCGTCTGTTATTTGTATTTTAAATCTACTTTTATTCACTATTTGTATCTAAATGCATCTGTCCTTTACCTACGTTTTCTCGCTACTAGAAATTACAATCTATCATCATTAAATTACATTTCTGGGCAAGTGTAAAAAAATAGAGAGAAAATAACAATTTCTTATGTATATGTGACAGAATCAGAAAACTTAACTTAAGGAAATAATTAAATATTTATTTAAATTTGCTCAAATTATATTGCTAATCAATCTATTTGCTATTTTAATTTAAATACTCTTAACTATCCCAATTAAATGTAATTACATTAATAGCATACAACAAAATAGGCCTTTTTTAATTGAAGGTTTTTTTTCCTGCAAACATTGGTACCTGTTTACTGTCAATGTTTCATGGTAAAGGCCAGTTATTCTCCTGTAAATAGGTTTTTTTTATGATATCTTTTCAAGTTTTTAAAAATGTCCCAGAAAAAACTTTTACTTTAATTGCTTTAAAGCAAATTCAAAAATAATATAAATTTTCATTATTTCTTGTCTACCTTTTCTTTTTTTTCTAGGAGAAAATTCACTAACAAGACTCGACCCGTCTTAACTGTTTTTTAATGAAATATACCTATGTAATCTTTAATTTACTTCTAGGTGTTTTGGAGTAGCATTCTCGCTATATGATTTCGTTAAAAAAAAACAAAAATTATTTGTTTCTACGACTTCTCGCTACCATAACTTTATTTTTATATAAAAATATTGGATATCCAAAAACAAGTCTAAGAGTTTAATTCTTTTTTAAATCATAAAATAAAGAAAAGGCGAGAGAAGTAATAAAAAATTTTAACTCAAGTTCTATCTTACCACGTGGCCCTTATTCGAGCCCTTATTATTATACAAAATGTATAATTAAAGTCTGAAATACCGGCTTAAAACAGCAATAATGGCGGCCAGACAAGGGTGCCAATGTTAAACAATCAAATATCAGATTTAATTATTCATTACTAAGAATTTACCACGCTACTTGTCTTTGATCGGGTTAAATGTCCGTAAATGTAAAATATTGCATGTAACCTCGATACTCGCCACTTTGACAGGTATCTATGGTTACGACGGCAAGCGTCCCGATGGTACAACGTTGCCAAATTTTACATTATAATTATCAAAACATTATGACTTAATGAGAAAATGATATCCAGCAGCAAAAACTACGACAAATGTTGGAAAATAATAGTGATATTGAAATTATACAGTAATGTTGATAGGCATGTAGAAAAATGTTTCATAAAGCACATATCACCCCACTTTCGTATCTGACGAATTTACTTTTACTAAATTGTTGCAGAATTACAAAAAAATAGGTACCAATGCTTAATAAATGTAATGTTATCAGTAAAAAACCAGTCAGAGTAAAAAACAATAATGTTAGACATACCTCCAGGACTAAAAACACATAAGGGAACAATTTTACAAAACACAATTCAGTTATTTATGAATAAAATTAAACTTATTTAAAGTTTATCTTGAACAACTGGTTATATTTGGATTTTTCTAAAAATAAAATATTATATATATATATATATATATATATATATATATATATATATATATATATATATATATATATATATATATATATATATATATATATATATATATATATATATATAGAAACAAAGGTGGGTTGGATGATTTTTCTAATTAGACGTCAGTTAACAAGTCTCATACTTATATCTTCTAAAATATTTAAATGGTCATATTTAATGGGAAATCTGGGTTACGTGGACAACATGCGTATATGTGGAGTAAATATATCAAAACAGTAATATATCAAAGTAAGATATAAAAGTGTTAGACAATGTTATGGTTCAAGTAACAGTAAAATCTAGTTCTCCACTTGAAAACGGTTGGAGATTCATCACTAACCAAAACGTTGTGTATCAATTAACAAATAAAGACAATGGAAGTCCAAGATTTTGGTGTTATTAAGTAATATATCAGTTTATTACAGATATTTTATATTAAATAGAAAATAAATACCTGGATCTATGAATATGTTTTGTGACTTAAGAAAGACATACGACTAAATAAATCAAGATCTATTTATCTATAAATTAAATAAATCTAGGCGAACGATAGTGCGCCAGGCCAAGTTCCGGCCTGATGCACGCAGTGTGTATATTACACGAAACATTCAGCGTGTCTTCCACGCTAACATAATTTCGTTATCGTTTCGAGGAAGTAAAAACTTGAAATTTGGTACAAAGATACGTTTTAGGACACAAGTGAAGGAAAAATTAAGAAAACTGCCCACATTTTTACTCGAAACGCCCTGAAACAGAGCCAGTAATATCTTATATTTAGGGGGTATTTTAGAAGTTTGCAATCGGACTGAACCTAAGTTTCTGAGGTCATAATTGTCTTTACATTTAAAACGCGGGTAGGAGTTTATTTCATTCATTGAAGTCAGAAAAAAAAATCACATCAAAACTACTTATGTAAAATAAGGGCCAAATTTCTATCCAAAAGTCTCGGCATCTTAACAGTGATAGATCTAAAATGAGACCAAGTTTTGTCCACAATTTTATTTTAAATATGTAAATTGCATACCCAACACACCCTTTTTGTCTCTAAGATGCATGACTGAGTACCTATGGTACATTTCACAATAATTCGTTGATTTCTCGACCGCAATAAAATTTAAATGACAACCCTCAGTGGAAAACCCAGCAATAAATAAGTTGCCTGACAAATATCTATTGTGTTAAAAGGGTACAGGTCCTGATTACCTACTAATATTAATAGTTTAGGTTAGCTATTTTGGATGCTCAATAACACACACGAAAATACCTTGACAAACTCCAAACGACTGATTAACTAAGATAAAAAGACCTTGCTTTATATTAAACACCTGCAATTTGCCTTTAACCTACATAATAAACCAAAAAGTAGGTACAATAATAAATAAAGGAAATTTTAAGTCCGGACACTGAAAGTTAATTGAGTTTTACAACTAACAGTAGCAGGTAAAACGAGAAATTAACGAATTATTGTAGAATGTACTGAACCTATTAGGTGTGCTGGGTATGTTATTTATTTAGAATAAAATTGTGGACAGAACTTGGTCTAATTTTAGATCACAGTACTTTAAGATACCAATATTTTTGAATAGGAACTTTACCCGAGACTTCACCCTTATTTTACATGATTTTCTGGACTGTAATTTTATCAGTAAGTACTGCAATGTTTTGCGCGAGTTCATTTATATTTTTAAAATAGATAGGGTAATAATAATAATAATAAATATATTTTACATTTTTTTACCGCGGTGTTACAACTAAATAAAGTTCGATTGTATTTTTTTTGTCGTCGTACAATTCTCACGTCCTTGATACACACATAGCTATTATTATCCTTATTAAAAAATCTGGATATGTACGTGAAAGGCAAATATAAATAAACAGATGTCAATGAAGGCTATTGCGCGCGTATTAAGTCTATAAACAATACATATTGCAGTTTGAGAAATACAAAAGAAATTAGGTCAGTAGATGTAGATTTTATACGAATTGAAAGCGGAGCTGTATTTATGGAGGAAGACTTGAGGACGCCTCGGAATAAGTTTCTTTTATCTCCTGAAAATTCACTGTAGCTGTTTTATTTCTTTTTGCGACAATGCTTTTCTTTTAATTTTTAAGTAATATTTATTTATTAACGAAACCTATTAAAACAAAATAAACTAATAATGAGAACCCGTCGAAGACTATTAGAAAAATCTTTGAATTTAAACCAACTAGACACTAAAATGCCCAACTTTTTGGTTTAAAATTTTCGAATATTCCCGGAAATATTTTAGAAAAATCCAGAAATTGTGCGTCTTTTATTTTTCTTCTCCCGACTTTATTTTCAAAAACAATTTTAATGGCACTTCTTAGAGCAACAATGCTTTTTCTAAGAGTTTTTGACAGGCTACCCTTTTAATTTAGTTTGTTCCAAAATTAATTAAGATTATTTTAAAAAGGTTCTAATAGCTGTGTGTTTAGAAATAAAAATGTATTAAACTTATCATAAAAACTAAAAATAGTAGTTTTTTAAGTAAAGCCATCAAAAGTTCAGATTATTGTTTACAAAAAGTTAAAGATGAATAAGCGTGGATAAAGTCAGATTCAAAAATAAATAGCACCATCCTCTGCTGCCCTAATAAAGAGTATTTTTAGTTTTTAGGTTCCATCTCGGGTTCCGTTAAAGGGGGTAAGATAAAGTAAAAACCAGAAAACGTTAAATTTCGTTTTTTAAAACCCCAAATATCTGTTAATCTCTTACCTTCAACGAAATCCCAATGGTCGATTTTGAATTTGTTTTGCATTAAAACAAGTGATGAAGAAAAACTAAAAAAGTTGTTAAGATCGTAATAAAATATACTTTCTGCGCCTCTTGGCAAACCATGCGACTGTATTTTGACAAATGGCGAGGCGGGAGAATTGTTTTCTTGAACACTAAAACACTAGCATTTGCCATTTCTTTTACAGAAAATAAGATTTAAAACCATTTTTTTATGTTGGAAAGGTTATTCTCCGGCTTATATGCATATTTATGCTGTTCACAGTAATGTTAGTGAGGTAAACCTTATTTTTTAAAAACCCCTTAAATAAAAGTCGGAAGGTTTTTTTTAAAGCCTTTTAACATAAACAAAACTAAATAAACAAATGAAAAAAAAAATTTAAACACAAACAAAACTAAATTGATCGAACAAATAACTCCGAGACATGTAATATCTTAAAAATTTTGAAAAGCAACTATTTAGTTGCTTTGAAAAAATTCGAATGAAACACACGCTATTGAATGCAGGCGACTTTTTAGTTGCCGCAACTAAATAATTGCTTCCGGACCTATTTCGACGGTGAGTAAACAGTTGCTGGAAGAAATAGACCACGTGGGTTTCTGTCTAACCGCGCGCACTGTCAACTATTCAGTTGCTTGGCGGTCCTTGTTCAAAGCGCTTTTATTACTTTTTGTAATACATAGTTTAAACTATTAGCACTTAGTATTATTATTTTCTTTACATTAGAGTTACCGCCAATTTTTCTTGAGGTGGTAGAGCCTGTCGTAATGACGTATTTTGGTAAGTTATTCGAGGTCCAAGGGTAACCGGTAGTTACTCAAAAGTTTCTATGCTCATTCTAAAGTAATTCAAGACCTTATTTGGATAAATCAAACACCTTATAAAATTGCCCATCAGAAAGTATGGAACTTATTATTGGATGTACCCAAAACTTTTTGTTCCTTTTCTTGTTTTTGTGACGTCTCAGAATGAGCGCAACAGCGCAAGTAGCTTCTACGAAATCCACTGACTAAGCTGAGAAGCAACTATTTAGTCGCCAGTAAGCAGGGGGGTGTCAGTAAAATAGCAAAATTGTCCACAGACAACATTTGGCAACAGAAGATCTCGGGTGGGCGGGAAAATTAAATCATGAAATTTTATATTTTAAAATTAAAATGTAAATGTCCTTTTCTAAGATTAGTTTTTTTAATATATTTATGTAGGTCCATAACAGTATATATTTTCAGGTTTTGTGTATACAAACAACCATTATTTCTTATTTTCTAAAAGTAAATAATAATTCCGGCCATTGCGTATGCGCACTAGTATTATTTCATTATCTGTCGTTTGGACATGCTTTCCGATTAAAACGTTATTTAAACCAGAAATTTTCATATATTTTTTTCTAAATTTAAGTAAGTATTATAATATATAATTAGATCTTTAAAAATCTAAACACTTTTTAGACGATAAAATTGATAAATGTTGATGGATAAACTTTTCTAACCACACTTAATTTTTCAGGTCAGAAAATTCCAGAAACAATTAATCTGTTATAGCAGGTTTGTTTTAAAGTGAGTAAAACATTATTTTTTCTTACCTTTATCTACAAAACAAAGGCTTTATCTTTTTTGTATTTGCTAATATAATGGTAAGTTTTTTAATCATGCTCGAACAAATTTTTTTAATACCCGCAGACTGCATGTTTTTCTGTTTGCAAATTATAAAAAATATGGTTTTTAAAAGTGCTTAGGAATGGTTTTTAAAAGTAAGTGGTGGTGAAATGTTAGTAGATAGCTTTAAAAAAGTATTAAGAGTCTTAATCATTTTATTTTTGGTAAATTTTAAAAATTGAAATAAAAAAAAATTTATCCAACAATTTTCAAATTTTTAATTTCTTTTTGTTAAGGTTTATAATAATGAAGAAAAAACCCTTTTTTTTGTGTTTTTTCAATTATTTAAGTGGGGAAAGGGGGATTAATTATATACTTTTTAAGGGAAACCCTTTCTGATCAAAAATTACAACCCAATATTTTTGAAATTTTTCAAAATATATTGAGGCGGAACTTTTTAAACTTAAATTTTATAAAACAAATTAAAGAAAACCCTTTAGTTTTTTGGGGAACAAGGATTTTTCAGAAATTTTTTTTTTTTTAAGGAAATTTAAAACATCACAGTGTGATGTAATGATACCTATGGGGGTAAATTAAAATTTTTGCAGTTTTTTTGGAATTGTAATAAAAGTATTCTAATATTTTTTTTTTAGCGAAATTTTTTTTTTTTTTTTCTATTTATTTAAATTATTTCACCTACATTGATCATGAGTTTTAAAATTTTTTGAAAAATTTTTTTTTTTATTTTTCAGTTACCCCGGGGGAAAATATTAATGAAATTATCAAATTAACCATTTTGTTTATTTTAGGGAAGGAGTATAAATTTTGGATATTTTAAAAAGGAACTATGTGATTTTTTTACAGAACTGACGACACTGATCAATTAATAGTTTTTTTTCGTAAGGGATGGAGAGTCCAAATTTTCTGTACCCCCCCCGGAGAAAAAAATTTTTTTCCCCCATACAAAAGGGGGTTAAAAAAATTTAAATTTTTTAAATTTTCCCATCAGAAACCCCGGATTTTTAAAATAAAAAGATTGTTAATATTGCTGATAATTTTAATTAATAATTTTCATATTTTTTAAATCTTTTTTAAAAGGGGAAGACTTTATGGAAAAGGTAGATCTTTTAGTTTTTAAAGGCTTTTCCAAAAGAAATTTCCAATTTCCTTTAACCCCTTTAAAATATAAAGATTTATTTTCAGAAAAATTTTATAATCAAATTGATCCCAAAAAAATTGGATTTTGTTTTAAAACAAATTTTTTTAAAATTTCACCAACTTTTAACTTCACCTAAACCCCCTTTTTTAAAAAACCCTGAAAAATAGGTTTCTCAAAACTGTCAAAATTTAATTTTTTTAGCAAAGAACTCAGACGATAATAAGAAAAGTTGAACCGATAAGTAATTTTAAAAAAAAAAGGGAACAAAAAAGGGACTCATAGAAACATAACATCCAAGCTTCAAATTAAGTCTTTTTGGTAAAGAAAGAAACCGAAATCAAAAATTTAAATCGACTTTTTGATGAGGGAGATTTAATTTATTGAGGAAAATCAAAATGTTTCCCAAAAAAATAAAACACAATTAAAAAAGTTGAAAAACCAAGGGAAAGGTGGACAGATGATGACAAAATTTTTGTTTATCAATTTAAAACGAAGTCCCCTCTTTATAGATATTTGTTTTTATTTTGAACTGCCTTTTCCAAGAAATTAAAACGAGTACTTTCAAAATAATTATCCCAGGTTTTTAAAGATAAAATTTTAGAACATCTTAAACTTAAGTTTTAAAATGGGTGATCTAAAATTTTTCCCCCTTTTTTTGATAAATGTTTAATGTGGTTTTAAATATGATCCAAAAAAATTATAATTTTATGAGGATCTAGGCCATTTGGGAAGATCGTAAAACCTCAAAACATGTCCTTTTATTTGGGGAACCGAAACAATAAACAAATGATGGGCTTACTATTTTTACCTTTAACATTTCTGCACAATCTTTAAAAATCTTAACCCATTTACAAAATTAAAGATATTTCTTAAAAATAATATTCACTGTTTTGATCAAAGGGCCACAATAGAACAGCCTTAAAAACCTTAGGTAGAAAAAGCTTAATCCTTCCCCCTACAGTTCCGGGTAAAAGGGGAGGAAATATGAAATCTTTACTTCCCCCTTTTAAAAAAACCAGAAAGCCATTAAGAGAGGGTATTGGGGTTAGGGGGAAATTTCAAAGTTTAACTATCGAGACTTAATGTTGGACAAACAAGAACTAGTTTCATCAGTTACCATATTTAAAAAAATGATGATTTTAATTTTAACTCTGACCCTTATAAGAAAATGAAAGAAAAAACTGCCTGCCGACAACGGGAGCCATCGCATGGCGCAAGCATTGAAACTTTTGTATCTCTTGGTATGATGGAAGTAGAAGCATACAAAAGCAGAATTTGCAGAGCTTATTGATCAGCTCTTTGATCTTTTAAACTCAAACGCACAGTTTCCATCAAAGGGTAAACAATATAGGTGTGCCTTTTCAGCTGGGTCACCTCACTTAAAATTTTTTATCAGATTTGCTTCCCAAACTAAGATCTTGGAAATTATATGAGCCAGATATATCTGACCCAAAAATTGATAAATATAAAGACGTTAACCAAAACAACATTTTATATGGGGTTGGCAAATCACAATAAGATCTATTTTACATTTGTGGAATAAGCTGAAAGGGGACATTATATTTTTACCCATGCGTTCATTTAATCAATATCCACTGGAGAATCCCTTTTTGGTCTTGTAAAAAGCACGGCATTACAAATCCCAAACCCCTACATGTAAAACAGTTTATTGCAGCACTTAAGACCACTGTGCTTAACAATCTTACAGTCCCCATTACTGGAATTGTGAGGCGGACTTTTGTGAAAATTTAAGCAACTTGTCCAAGCTCTTAAATAGTTCGTCATCATCTTCCCACAGCAATGAGGAATGTATGGGGATTTTGAAGATGAGAAAGACTTCCATTTGAAAAAGTGGAAAATCGTTTTGGTACTGCATACTGCTGGTTATTTAATTTCTAAAATTAAAAATTCCAATAGAGACTGTAATTCATGTAGTAAAATTTTGTCTAGTGAAGTTCAAAATGAACATTTGTTTAGCCAGTTTAGGGAATATGATTCAACGATTCGATTAAAATATGCTAATCAAAATTTAATAGATATAACAGACCAAATTTATCAAATAACAAAGTCTTTTTTGCTACTAGAGGTCACGAAAAACCAATAGAAGATAAAATAAAATTTGTTTATAAATCCACTTTGAAAAATTTATTTTATGTAAAGAACATAGTCACATTTATCATAATTTCATAAACAACTGTTTAAGGTTGTCAATATTCAAGTATTGTAAAGATCAGAATAAGTTATTAATACCTTCTCCTAAGTGTAGTAATCAAATTCAAAAGTATCTAGTTTTAAAAAACAAAAAATTCAAAATTTTTATGTAACTAGTATGACAGATGCAGTACCTAATAGCGATAATATATTTGACAATGAAATACACCTGTCTTTAACATGACCCCAATTGTGACATAAGCCCTATTGTATGTAACTCATCACCTGATTTTGACAAATACCCGAATGTGACACAACTGCTGAATGTGCAGTATTTCCCAAATTTGACACAGGTAGTCAAGCCATGAAAAAGAAGAAAACTTCGGTCTGTTTTCCTCTTTCGCCATCTTCCTTCTTTAATTTGGATACAAAATTAGATGTATCAGGGCGAAGGGACTCTTCAAGTAAAGATGAAAAAACCCCTAATACTCCTATATTTGGTAACCAAATTCCAGAAGAAATGGTACAAGAGGTGTCACCATGGCTTGACTACGAACCGGATTTGAATTTTTTAATGAAGTAGTTATAGAGTATGAATCAAATGTGTGTGTTGATGAGGTTCCATTAGAATAAAATGTATATGTATTAAAAAAACATAAAGTATATTATTATGAATATAGGTAGAAAAGTAGGTGCTAATATGTAAATATATTATACTACAGTTTACAATTTAGTTTTAACAAAATTTGTATATCAATTAATAGACTTTTTCTATTGTAAATATCATTTAAAATAATATTTAGTTAGTATTTTTAGGCTACTATTTTTGTATAAATATGTATCTGATAAGTGATTAAGTGCACATTTTATATTTTTGTAAATTTTAGACTTTATTTAGGCATATTACTAGTGCACATAGGTACTCATTTTTAATATCTATTTTTTTTTTAGGTGGAGCACTGTTTATCATAATACTTTCGGGCTGTATATTTTTAATTTCATATATCTGTAAGTATTTGGCTTTTTTTGTATATTTTCCAGTTATGTAAATAGTGAAATTGTTTAACAGTTTTTTTTTATATCTGGCAGAAAAATATTGCATTTTACAGAAATACTATGACAAAATGCATATTATCCAGCCTATAAAAAATTGTGTATTCTTTGTTCTATGTGGTTGCACAAACATGTACAAATTAAAAACAATATTTTAGTTATGTGCAAAAGTGTACCTTGTTTTAAAAAGATCCAACTTTTTTGAAATTTTGGGGTACATACATTGGCTTTGGTAAGTTATTAAGGTGGTCGAGCTGGTGTAGTTGCAGTACCAGCTCTCACCGTGAAGACCCGAGATTCAAATCCCACCTTATCCATTGGACTTTTTCATAGCTCGTCACCTACACTCTAAATAGAGTATGGCACAGCAAAAAGAAGAAGTTATTAAGTAAGTAATATTAGGTACATTAATAATTTTTCTTTTTTTAGATTTGTTACGAATAATAGGTAGTGAATCTTGGCATCTTGACTGAAGATAACCCTTTTAATATATAGATATAAGTAATGTTGTTAATTAGAGATTGTAAATAACTTAAAAATTGTTATTTTAGAGTGTAAAATTTTATGTATAATTTTAGTTTATTGTATATTGTATTAAAAAAATGTAGTAAAAATAAAACTTTTGCTTAAGATTTTTGGGTTTAAATAGGTACTTTTATTAACTAAAAAACCTGTTTGTACATTTTCTAATATCTATTTTATTTGCAGGTAATCTGAAATTACTAAAATCTAACTGCACCTTTTCTTTAGAAGATAAACACTAATAACCTATTTTTACCCGTACTAAAAACATGCATTTTCTTTTATAACATTGTTAAACAAAAATTAAGAATCATTTTCTTGCGGCATTTCAGATTACTTATTTAATAAAATAATATTAGAAAATGTAAAATAAAATGACAACTTCTAAAAATAAATAAAAGGTAGCCATAATGAATCACAAAATCTGTCGATAAAATAGGATGCGATTATCGGCCCACCCGAGATCTTACGTTGCCATATTTCCAAAACTGTTGCGAACGAGATACACGAACTTGACATTTCTCTTATTCCTTTTGTATTTTGTGCCAGTAAGCGGTGGCGGGCTACTTACGGGTGCGTAAACTATTTAGTTGCCGGTAAATAAAGCTGCCAGTGCGCGGGGGCCTTTACTTTGTAAATAGGACTTTTTTATCTTTGTAACCCTTGTAAAAATACTCCTAAATTTAATTTCGTTAACATCGTTTTTTTTTTATCTTAGGATCTAAAGGCTTAAGGCCGAAGTACGAATGTATCTACCGTAACCCTTAAATTTTCACGCAGATGTTTTAAATCAAACCGTATAATCGTTTAAATATTTTCTATTTTGTCCTCAACCAAAACGACATACTGGCAATAACGCAAAACAGCCCAGTCTAGACTAGAAGGTTAAGTGGGCGTCTTGAAGCGATGAAAAAAAACCACGTGCGAATGGAACGAAAAAGGGTAATTTTTTTTTGCTAAATTTGGTTGGAAAAAAATTAAATTACTTTATCTGGAAATATAATTAGACTAGGTCGATGACCGAGAAACCGCAAAAGAAAAAAATTGTAACACAGCATTTAGCAAAAATTCTCAAATATGTGGAAAATTAATATACAGGAAGTTTATCGTGTTTAGTTGTGATACAATTATTTTTTTTTGGCCTCTACATAATTTGCCATTTTACTGCTTTACCACAAAAAGTTTTTTGCTGCTTGCTAATACTTATAACGCATCAATAAAACTAGCCCAGGCTGTGAAGCAAAAATGTATGTGTTTCGTGTAAAAAAGTTTGGCAGATATCTGAAAGTTTTAAATGAAAGAAGGGGTCTTTCTTATGATAAATACATAAAAAGATACAGCCAGGTATGAGTTGTTTTTTTATAAACAATGGTAAAAGCCCGAAATTTAGTATTTCGGTTGTCTAATTTTCCAATTAAATTTTAAAAATAAACGGCAAATTGGAGATTTTAAAGCAAAACATAATTATTTATTTCAAATTTTTTGATTAAAATGCCGTTTAAAAAATAGGCATTTTTATAGTTATAAACATTTAGAATAACCTCGTTTTTTTCAATATAATTTTTTTTAACAAGTTGATTTAAAAAGGTGGTTAAAAACGCAAATTAAAAAATAGAATAACCTCGTTCTTTTCAATATAAATTTTTTTAACAAGTTGATTTCAAAAGGTGGTTTAAAAACGCAAAATAAAAAAAACCTTGTACGATCAATAAGAGCCAGGAGATTTTTTAAAAAATTCATATCTTCTTTGTTTATAATCAATAAAACTCAAGATTTTAAACAAGGTTTTTAATTTTATGATCCAATTTATAATTTAACTATTACTAAAAAGGTCATTAAGAAATAGCCACCTTAAGTGAAGGTACTCGCGCAGGTATTTCTGGGCGAGGCGGTGCGGTGGCGGAATCAGCTCCAGCTCTATTTATTTTTTGAAATCGAGTCTTCAAATCGAAGCGCGTTGTAAAATTTTCGGCTTCTAAGCATCGTAAAACTTTTTTTTATCTCCTTGAAAAAGCGGAAAATCCCGGAGAACTTAAAACGTTGTATCCTTCAAAATTAAATTACTATAAAATAATACTTTAATAAAATAATTTATATTTTACAATAAAATTGTTTAAACAATTCATAATAAAGTTATTTGGTACACTTTTAATAAAATACTTTCTAATAAGTGGTAAAAAATATTTTAAAATAATTTAAAATATTAAATAAAT
This sequence comes from Listronotus oregonensis, assembly GCA_019359885.1. NCBI lineage: Eukaryota > Metazoa > Arthropoda > Insecta > Coleoptera > Curculionidae > Listronotus > Listronotus oregonensis. Next base: position 51,643 of record JAHBCN010002296.1, read on the forward strand.
TTAAAATATTTTTTATAATAATATAAATTGACAATTCATTAGGTAAATTTTTATTACCCTTAAACAATATTTTTAAAATATATTACTGTAAACAAATTAGAAAATAATAGTAAATTTAATTCTCCCTAATTTTATTTTAAAATATCTGCTTCATCTGACATTAAAGAATACAAAACAATTTTAATATTTAATAAAATATTTGCCTGCGTCAACCAATGAAGTCCGTCATTTCCTAAAATGACTAGTAAGCACATGTATTGACGGCAAACAGCGTAATAACCTTATTACAGTGTTTGCTAACTATTCAGCCATCTTCTGTAATGTCTAAATCAGTTTAAACAATGTTATATTCATTTTTAATTTATCGTTTGCCTGGATATTACAGGAAATAAATGGATAGTTCTTGTAAGTCAAATAGGGTGTTTACGCTGTTTGCCGATAATATTCTGACTAGTCACATCAGGGAATGACATATTTCAGTGTTTGACGCTACAGCTATAAATTATATTTGCTATAGTTTCCTTTTCAGATATTTTGTAGAAGTGACACGTGCTTTATATATTATGGCTGACACAACAATTTAAAGTTTATTTTAACGTAGAATGTAAAGTAACTTAAGGATAAAAATATAACACTAGAGTTGTTTACTTTTTAATAAATGAATGAAGGTTGTTATATTTTTTACTCGTTTTATTTCATTCTAATATCTTTTTTGTCTCGCAATTATCATTCCCTGTTTTTTTTTAGAATTTACAGAACTTTTCTTTTCGTTAATTGGTCTTTAGGTTGAAGATCATTGTCGATATAAATTGTTTTTCTTAATTCTAATAGAAATAAATTTTTACTCTTTTAGTTTCAAATCTCGTATTGTTGATGTCATTTCTTTAATTACTGTTAGTTATCTATGTTTTATCTCTTTAGTTTCAGAATGTTTCGGAATTAGTTGTTATGAAATTAAAACTCGGAAGAAAACTGAGCCTAAAGGTCAGTTTTCTAGTACAAGTACAAGATATAGTGATCACGCGTTTTATTTTTAGTAGCAGCAAAATCAATTAAGTTATAGAGTGACCGCCAAAAATTTAGATACCTATGGAAAAATGTTTTATTCCTGAAACTATTAAAAACTTTTTTTGGCAGTCGCCTCTTCTATCCAGTAACCTTAAAAAAAATACAAATTATAATAATTATAAAAATTAAATTAAAATATTAAAAAGTAAGGTTAGTTGGCATGATATTTAAAAAAGTTATTTTAAAAAACTGTTACGAATTTAATTTTAAGTCAATATGCAAACTTTAATTTTTTTTTTATTTTAAATCACACTTTTTATGGAAAACTTCTTCAATTGAACTACAAGTATTAACTTTTTGCTTTAAAATGAGTTTGCCAACTATAATAAAGTAACCAACTAATTCGATAATTAATTTTTTTAAGTTCTTCCACATTTAAAACTAAAAAATTTTAAAAATTGGGATTCCGCAGGTACTCTAAGGATGTAAAGCTAGTTAAAACAAACAGACGTAAAACAATTGGAATGTGTCATTTGCATTTTTTCAAAGACTACTTGTCTCAGTTTGTTTTATTTTGAATGCTTGCCTTATTACTTTTTGGAAAATGGGACCTCTTCGGTCCAGGTCCGGGTATACAGATTTTGACCCTGTCCAGCCCTATTAAACCCCTTTGAATTTTCCAATTGCCTGCAACAAAAAAGAAGAAAACCCCGCAAAAAAAAAAAAATCACAAATATCAATCTACGTTTCGGTGGCAAGTCGACCACCGTTGTCAGGATAAAACTAAAAAAAATATATATTTTAAGAAATTTTTGGCTAAAAACTTATTCTGATAGTTTTTTTTTTTTTATGTTTTGTCATAAAAAAGTAAAAAAGGTATTAGAATTTCCAACAAAAATTTCTTAAAATTTAGTTTAATTTTTTGTAGATTGATATTTGTGATTTGGGGTTTTTTTCTTTTTTTACAAAAACGTCTGCATTATAGGGGTCAATGGGGGGTCCCATTTTCCAAAAAGTAAAGGCGAATATCCCAAATAAAACAAACTGAAACATGAATCCGCCACAAAAATATAGAACATATTTAAGACTACTTGTGTTGCAAATACAATTGGTATACAAACTGCAATATCATTTATATATCAAAATGAGCTTAAATTACTAAGAGTTTAAAGTTTAAGTAAAAATTAGGAATAGTACTGTTAGGAAACTGTTAAATGTTTTTAAATATTTTATGAAAATGGTTTTTTTCTGTCATAGCTTACTACATTTGACGCAAAATCCATCTATTTAACTGAAAAAAATTACAAAAAAGAACAAATCTTTTTAAAATTTTTTTTTTTTAAGGGTGCACATCACCTTAAAAAATTTAAAATTTAAACATTTTTCAACTAATTTTTTAGATACCATGCCAACTAACCACTTTTGGATTTTTTAAATTTTAATTTTGATAATTTTTTCCCTACCGGGGCCAATGAATACGAAATATTATCAGGTTTTTAGGTTACCGAATGAGCAGAGGCGATTGTAAAAAATTTTGTAATAGTTTGAAGAATTTTTTCTTCTATATATGCCCCTTTTTGGCAGTCACTGTATATTATAAGATACTAATTTTAAATGGAGTTAAAAGACACCATCAAATAATTAAAAACAAGATATTTTTTAACTGCGGAAAATAGGAAGAAGCAATAATTTTCCCGCCGCAAATCTTACCACTGATATTTAGGAGAAAGTTTATTAAAATTTTTGCAATTTAAACGCGGAATCATCATAAACAAATTTGGTATTTGGTTTATTGACCCCCTTAGGTACGCTTAAAATATATATGCAATCTTTTCCACTCTGTAATCAATAAATGGTAGCACCTTTAATGCTTTTAATTAACATCTAGGTGCTATAAAGCAGAGAAAAGGCAAAATATAGAACACATTAAAAAACACATTTGAAATATCGGTAAAAATATAAAGGGCAACAAAATTTGTGATTAAGATTTTAACAAAAAAAATTCTGAAATCAGTTGTGGTGGATTTATTTATTGAAAAGGCCTCGTTTGGTACATTTAGTACACGCCAAAAAGAAATATCTATACAATGGTACCGGGGTATAGGGACTGAGCCTGCTTAGGTCTTTTTCAATTGCTCTCACTCTCTTAATAACTTAAAAAAGGGCGGATGTGCCACTTAGATAACATAGCGAATAATTTTTAAAACATAGGCATTCTAGAAATACATTACAACTGAACCAACTAACACAAATATGATGAAAATAATTAAATTTTACAGTGAAAAAATAAACCCCTAAAATTAAACTTTTTTTGGCAACATAACAAACACACAAATTTAATTAGTATTAAATAATCATTTAAATTTGAAAGGTTTTTCCTTGTGAAAACCCAGTGGCGGCTCTAGGATTTTCAAACTGCTTTATCTAAAAAATGAAACATACCAAATATATGCCAGATTGCTATTGCCTTTAAGGAGAACACTTTGATAAAAAAATAATAATTTTGAAATTTGTTAAAAGAATTTGATTTTTTGGAGTAACAGAAAAATCGGACATTCAAAAGCAAATCCTCTGTTTGTATTTTTTTTCGTAAATTTGATCAAATTTTATTGTTAGATCATAAATTTTGCAAAACTTTCTGTATTTTTTTTTTTTGAAATAAGAAGCGTCTAAAATATTTGCAAAAGATATTTGCATCTGGCTATGATTTGTAGAAAAATATAGATCATTTTACAAAAGTTGGGAGTTGACAATAAAATTTACAAAAAAAAAATACAAATACAGAATTAGCATTTGAAATGATTTTTTTCTGGGAAGCCTTCCAAGAAAATATACACTGCACGTCTTTTGAAGTGGATAATTGGAATTATTTGAAATAAAACAATATATTAGCGATTTTTTTAAATTTTATTTCTAACATAAATGTTGATTCAAACGACTTATAAAATGTTAATACTTAAGTTTAAAATTAAACTTTATTAGGTTAAAAATTGAAGGGAAATAAAAACTTTGCCAAATTATTTAAATTGAAAATCCCCGAAACGTCAAAATATTGCAGATTTTGTCGGTTCAAATTTGAAATCAATATCTCGTAGGACCTCCTCTGCTTCTTAATACTGAGCATGCTTAAAATCAATGAACGTAAAAATTGTTGACCCAAAGCTTGCCCTTTTCTTAAGGCCTCAGAAAACTCCGAAAGTGTCTGTGGCTGAGGATCTCTAAGATTAAGTTGTCTTTGGAGACTATCCCAGACGTGTTTGATCGGAATGCAATCTGGCGATCGTGGAGGCCACTCCATTCGAGTAATACTAAACTCTTCTAGAGACAAATTTACAACTTCTGCTCTGTGAGGACGGGCGTTATCCTCTACAAGTATGAAATGTTGTCCAAACTCTTGAGCAAATGGACCAACAATCGGAAGAATAACTAACGTGGCATATCTGTGACTGTTCATTGTTTGCCCAATAAGAATTACTAATTCCGTGTGGAAGTGTAGAGATATACCGCCTCAGACAGTAACAGACCTTCCACCATATGCAACACTTGCAGTCATATTTTGTTCAAGGTATCTCTCCCCACGCTCTCTTCAAGTCAGGGTACAGCTATCCGAATGGTATAAGGCAAATCTAGACTCATCTGTGAACAAACAGTTACGCCATTGTGGTTCTGTCCAGTGCTGATGTTGATTAGCACAAACTCTACGGCTTAAACGGTTGGCCCTTGTTAACAGGGGTATGTCGAGCACGTCTTCTAGCTCTGAGTCCACTTTTGTGCAACCTTTTACGAATTGTTGACAAACTTACATGGATGCCAGTATGCACCCGCAAAGTTTTCGAAAGAAAGTCTTCGTAGTGGCATAATAAGGCACTAGAGTACTGCACAATATCAAACAGACGCTTAGAATTGCTTTTAAAACTAAATAAAATCAAACAGCATTTGTCCGTTTCAGAGAATTTATTTGTATAAAAATACCAATGGATAATTTTTTACAAATATCCAAATAAAGCCACATTTTTCACTTACCAGTGCAACAAAAAATGTACCGGAGAGCAAGGAGAAATTAAAATGTTGATTTCATTCAACAAAAAAAACGATGAACAAGGAAAATAAAACAAATTATATGGGAGCAATCAAAATATTCACTTCAAAAGTCGCACAGTGCATTTTTGTTTAAATTTCGAAAATATTTTTTTAACCAAAGTGTTACCCTTGAGGCCAATAGCATCTGGTACAAATTTGGTGTGGGCCTATGTGCACTTTTTAGATTAAAAAAAAATGAAAACTCTAGAGCCGCCACTGCTAAAACCTATAACCTTTATGAAAATTTTAAATTAATTTAGAACCCAAAAATATTTTAAACTTAGATAGATTAAAATAATGAATTGTTATGTTGTTATAATCAAGGTTTGTTTTGATTTTAAGAAGTATATTAATTATTTTTTATCTTCTAAAGACAACACCGTGTGTCGAAACAAGTGTTAATTGAATGGGCAATTTAAAAAATAATGTGACGTTTTTTGTGTGGCGAAGACCATAGTAGAGGGAATGAAAAATAATATCGGCGAGTCAGTGGCGAATTTGAGTTATTTAAGTTATGTAACAATTCCAGGGTATTCCCTGTCATATTTAATCTGCTTTTTTAACAAAATTATTTCATTGGAAGTGCGTATATATATATATATATATATATATATATATATATATATACATATATTTTAAAGATAAATATAAACCCATACAAACAAAAATGAAATAAAAATTTGACCGGCCGGTTCGGTTAATTAACTTAGCAAAAATCGCATGTTTGTGTTATTAATGGATGACACCAATCAAAAAGAAAAGTCAGAAGAAAAGGATGTCTGACATAGGACGATGATGGCTTTAACTTTAAATCCTTAGAAATAAGTTTAAAAACGAATAAAACAAAATCGGCAACGAAATTTAAAATGATTTGACGCTCTCTTTTAATTTAACAGATAACATAATTGGCAAACAGCCCCATCCTAAAAATAAATGGTAAACAACTTTATTAAAATTCCCTGCCTTATCAGCGTATCATGGCTTTTGTAAAAGTAAAGCTTTTTTTATATTGCGTCAAAGCGATTATAAATCTCCGAAAGGGTTACTCGTTATGTATTTTTAAGCGTTTTGGGGTAGGGCAATAAACGAATTTTCAGTTTTACGATGAGAAAAAGCTTTAACAGTAACAGTTATATGTACCAAAAAAAAATCGAATATTAAAATTGACTTAGTTGCCATTAAAATTAAAAAAAAAATAAAAAAAATTGAGCAAATATGGTTTGTTTATAAAATTAGAATTCTTAAATCTATTAACACTTAGATTACCTATTGCTATAGTCACTAAAGCCCAAGAAAGTATCCTAATTTAGACTCAGTAAGTATGGCTGTTAATAGATATGTTCTATAGTTTGGTGGCAGATTCATGTTTTAATAAGTTTTTGATGGGTTTACTAGCCTGGAAAGTTTTTATACAATGGGACCGCTTCGGTTATACTCCCGGGATATAGCGACTATGTGTGCTCAGCCCCCCTGTTGACCCCTATGATCTGGTAGATCGCCAGAAACAAAAAAAACCCACTTTTGTTAAGATTAACTTAAATGAAAAATAAAATAGTAATTACATTTAGATTTGTAAGAATTTCAATAAAAAATTTGGGAGATTCTAGGAAATTTTTGTTATTATCTATGACGTTTTGTCATAACAAAATTTTTAGACAAACCGAACGACAACAACAATTTTGGGGGATTTTAACATACCTACATATGTAAACTACTTAAGGGACTTCTCCTATAACGATAATTATGTTTCCATATTCTTAAACTTGTGTGAGTTCTTGCGTTTAAATCAGCATAATAAGGTCTATAATGACCATAATCGTATTTTGGATCTTGTTTTAAGTCGAAGCCCTCTTTGCGTCGTTCAAACAGAAAATCCCTTGATACCTTTGGATGCTCATCATCCCGCTCTGGAAATATCACTGCCCATCATGAGTACCTCTGTTAAGTTTCCTATCAATGATGTACCCAAATACAATTTTCGTAAGGCAAATTATCCGGCCCTCTATAATGATATTTTAAATGCGGACTTTTCCTTTATAACTTCCTCAAATAATGTTAATGAGGCTTGCGATCGATTCTACTTTATTTTGGACTTAATACTGGCAAAAAATGTTCCTATTTCTAAGCCAAAAGATAATAAATATCCACCGTGGTATACCGCTTCAATAATTCGAAACATTAAAAAAAAGAGTAAAATTTGGAAAAGGTATAGACGATATAAAAATAACGATGATTTTAAAGAGTTTAAAAACCTTCGTAGAAATGTTAAAATTGAAATTGATAAAGCGTATAAAAAATTCGTAGCGGATGCTGAACGAGATTTCTCTTATAATCCTAATAAATTCTGGTCATTTTTAAATGGAAAAAAGAATGTAACTGGTATTCCGTGTAATATGTGCTTTAATAATCAAATGCTAAAAACCCCTCAGGATATAGTTAATGCTTTTGCTGAGTTTTTTCAGTCTACTTATATTGAATCCTCAACTCCCCAATTTATTACTGAAGAAAACTTAAACATTTTATCTTCTCTTTCTATACCTATGGTAGAGGAAAATGTCGTATTGCAGGCAATTAAGGGTCTTAAGCCTAAGTCCACTGCTGGTCCAGATGGCATCCGGCTTTTTTCGTTAGGGACTGTGCCACTGTTTTCGCAAAACCACTAACTAATCTTTTTAACTTATCTTTGGGTTCCTCCTGTTTTCCGGAGATCTGGAAGAGCTCCAGGATATCCCCAATATTTAAAAAGGGTGATAGGTGTAACGTTATAGATCAATTGTAATATCAAATAATTTTCCCAAAGTTTTTGAAATACTTTTACATAAAATAATTTTGCTTACAGTAAACGGACTATAATTAATGATCAACATGGCTTTTTTCCAAATCGCTCAACAATTACCAACCTTTTAACGATTAAGCAGTATATCTCAGAAAGTCTGGATTGTGGTGGTCAGGTTGATGTTATTTATACAGATTTCTCTAAGGCGTTTGACCAGCTCGACCATGGTATTTTGCTTGCAAAGTTGCATATCTTTGGTTTAAATATTAATTTACTACTTTTTATAAAATCATATTTAATTAATAGGCAACTGACAACTGACTGTACAGTACCGTGGCTTTCAGTCTTTTAACATACGTGCTACTTCCGGAGTGCCGCAAGGTTCAGTTCTTGGACCTTTATTTTTCAACATCTTTGTGAATGACATCACCAAACATATTAAATCCAATAAACTATTTTACGCTGATGATTTAAAAATATATTGTCAAATTGACTCTTGGGAGGATTGTGTGAATCTGCAGGATGACGCGGATACTTTAAGTCGGTGGTGTGATGAAAATAAGCTGCCTTTAAATATAAAAAAATGTTGTACGATGACGTTTACTCGGAAAATGACACCGATTAATTTTCCTTATAAAATGAACCAAACTGAACTGCAAAAATGCTCTCACTTTAAGGATTTGGGAATCACTTTTGATGCTAAGTTGTCTTTTGTAAATCATATTAATGAAATTGTGTTAAGTTCTTATAGAAACTTGGGCTTTATTTTGCGTAATTCAAGGGACTTTAGTGATATAAATTCGTTAATTGTTCTGTTTAATGCCTTTGTGCGTTCTAAGCTGGAGTATGGCTCTCTTATTTGGTACCCGGCCTATGAAGTTCATTCAAGTAGCTTAGTAAAGATTCAGAGACGTTTTGCTAAATATCTTTGGTTTAAACTGGATGGTACTTATCCACCTACTGGATTTCCAAATGATGTTTTGTTAAATAGATTTAACTTAGTGACTCTTTCAAGACGTAGAGAATACTCTTCAATTATTTTTCTTCATAAATTATTAAACAATAAAATAGATTGTCCTGATATTTTAAGTAAAATTAAATTTCACGTGCCGTCCCTACAGACTCGCATTAGTCATTCCTTTTTTATTTACCAGTTCCACGAACAAACCTACTTATGTTTTCGCCCATTCATGTAATGTGTAGAAACTATGAAAAAAGAAAGCATGATCTTGATATTTTTTCTTGTAGTTTATTTAAATTACGAAGCTTTTATTTAAATGTTAATTGATTATATAAATATAAAATATGAAAGAAAAGTGATTATAATTTACAAAATGTGTATATTTGAGAACTGTTCTTTGTTTATCTTATGGTAACTATTGTTAAACACTGTATTTTATTATCAATATTATCTGTCTGTAAATACTTATGTCGAATTTCCTACCCTATAATTGGAAAACTCTGTCTGGGTAGTTGTATTATAAATAAATAAATAAATAAATAAATAAATAGTATTCTTGGAAAATTGCAATTAAGTTAAATTTTTATTTAAAAACTTTGGAGACGTAGGTACCCTTCTTTTTTATACAGGTAGTAAAAAGTATGATGCTCACGATTTTAACGGGCGATAGTGGAGTTTGAAACAAATCAAAAAATCCAAAAACACCTGGGTCAAAACTTAATTGTTTTCGAAATATGGCTTTTCAAAGTTAAAAAAACCTGTCAACACCGCGCCCGCTCCATCACAGCGAGTCGAACGTGAAATGTTTTTTTGCGAGGTTTTACATATTTACATATCACAAAATTATGCTAAATATCCCTTTTAAGAACAAACATTATTATGTTTTAAAACAGCACTTTTTTATTTTGCTTGAAAAATAAGATTTTCTCGGTTGCACACTGCCCGTTTTCAAAACTATTTGGTACGCCTGCAATATGGCTGTTCTAAATGGATGTAGCCGTCGTGGAAATCTTTTACTGTAACTTTGAGCTGCTAGATTAGCATTTTGGTTTGCCTCGCCGTAAATCAATAACCTATCGGCAAATTTTCCGATTTAAAAACATTTTGACCTACAATGGACAAACGATATCATCGCCACCAGTAAGCACAATACACGAGTACACGAGGCTTTTGGGTAGCGCGGTTTCCAATTGTTTTTAAAAATTTTAACCTGGAAAAAATATTATTATTTTTTATTTGTAGATTAAAACATTTAAAACTAAGCCTATTTTATTAGCAAATGAATCTACAGATAAGCGATTAAGACGAATGTTTCGATATGTTAAGCTTTTCAAAAATAATTGCTTCCAAAGTTTGTAACCAGATATCGTTTAGACAAAAATCTGCCAAGTTTTGACACATATGTCATATAAAGTTTTTGACTTTTTGAGTGGTTCACGCTGAGAATGTAGGAAATCTGGGTGGCAATGTTCTTTAGCTGGTGGTCAGTGTAATGACAAGCTTGCCTCCATGCAAAGCGATCTCGATGAAGAAAGTGCATTTGACCCCAAAATCCTTGACTATTTAAAGATAAATATCCTTAACAAAAAAGATGATGCTAATGAATTGGAAGGTTTCGAGCGACCGGGAGACAATGATAAAGAAGGAGAAAATTGAGACGTATATCTTTCTAATTATTAAAGTTCTTCTTACCGCATTTAATCTTTGATTGTAGTCAATGTATTAAATGAATCTACATTATTTCTTTTCTACTAAATATATAATTTTTATATATTAGAAAATACTTAAAATATCTTTAAAATATTATTTTTTTTATTTGTAGATTGAAACATTTAAAACTTAGTTTATTCTAATAGTAAATGAATCTACTGTAATTGTTAAGTTTTTCAGAAATATTCGTGTCCAAAGTTTGTAACTTTGATATCGTTTAGACAAAAGTCCGTCAAGTTTTGACAGATATGTCATATAAACTTTTTGACTTGTTTTAAGCTCCACAAGAGGCTGCGCTGCTCCGGTAGTAAATCTAGACGGCTCCCAGGGAAGAAGCTTTATTATCGCCCATAAAAATCGTAAGCATCATACTTTTTACACCCTGCATGTATTAGCATGTGTATGCCTTGACATGCAAATATGTTAAATTCGGTTGTCGTGTGTTTTTATTTGGAATTTTTACATTGGACCCCTTGAATCTTGTCCCAACTAATAATTATAATGATTCGACACACACATACATTTACATATATCAAAGAAAAACGAAAACAAAAATTTTGATTTTGTTTTTTTAAACAAAACTTTCGCTTTTGCATAATATGTATTAAATTGCATTTATGTTGGACTAGAAAGTAAAAACACACAAGAGTTACTATAAACAAATAACAGGTATAACAAGCTAAACGGATCATCCGATTTTTTTATTCAAATCAGTCTTAACGAAATAAACACTAATTATAAATCTACTAGACAAACGCATGCTTACGGCAACGTTAGCGAGATCGCGAAACCAGTTTTGGCTCGCATATAATATATAATATTCAAACAGGATACAACATACTTTTTAATCTAAAAATATTTTAATTGAAACCGCAATTTTTGTAAATTTTACATTTGTTGTTAAATGTAATTCAGTTGTAAAATATGTCCATATTGTTGATGAAGGGAGTTGTAAAATTATGATAAGATCCAAATAAACCTGTTACAAATTTATGTTTACCATTCATTTCTGGCTTATCAAATAAAACTCAACGAATAGGTAATTACTTTAACATTATTACTATTTTTAAAACCCCAAACATTATTATACTATAAATATGTTCTATAGTTTTGTGGCGGATTCATGTTTCAGTTTGTTTTATTTGGGATACTCGCCTTACTACTTTTTGGAAAATGAGACCCTCTTGGTCCGGGTCCCGGGGTATATGGGCTGACCCTGTCCAGCCTTATTGGCCCCTATAAACTTGCAGATCGCCTGCAATAAAAAAGAAGAAAACCCCCCAAAAAACCCAAAAAATCACAAATACTAGTCTACGTTTCGGTGGTAAGTCGCCACCGTTGTCAAGACAGAAACTAAAACAAAAAATTAAACTAAATTTTAAGACTTTTTTGGTCTAAAAACTTAGGAAATTCTGATAGCTTTTTTACTTTTTAATTAATTAATACATACACCAGTCCAATAACCTAGTGTCACTTATGACAAAACGTCATTAGGTTTTTAGACCAAAAATTTCTTAAAATTTAATTTAATTTTTTGTTTTAGTTTTTTGTTGCAGGCCATCTGCAAGTTCATAGGGGCCCAAAGGGCTGATAGGTCAGCCCGTATACCCGGGACCCGACGAGTCCATTTTAAAGTTAAGGGATTTCCCAAATAACGAAATTATTATCAAGCGAAAATACGAAGAATGATATGGTAAAATTTTCTTTGGACGATTCGAATTGATCCCTAAAAATTTTAAAACTCTTTTATAAAGGCTCCAGTAACAACTTACCTCCCTTCTTGAAATGATAACCTTAATTAAAAACTAATTGGGCTTAGATATTACATACCATTGAAATTTCTTTTTTGGGTCATTATAGTAAAATTATTTAATCCCAATGAAAATAAAATCGGCTTTCCTAAGAAATACCTTATTTATAGACCCTGCGAATATAATAAATATTTTATACGTAAAACTTTCGGACCATTAGTTAAACGCATAAAAGAACATTGAACATACATTAAAAACACATAGTTCCAGAAGTCAAAAATCATTCATTTTTTACTTGATGGTGAAGTAACCACCACATTTTTATTTTATTTTTTTAACATAATTAAATATACCAGTTACAACAGATTAATGCCATTTATGACATTACGTCAAAAACGTCTAAAAACGATCCCAGATTATCTATATCTTTTATCAAAATGTCATCAATTTTAATTGTAATTATTATTACATTTTCAGTTAAGTTTTCATACTTTATTTTAATTTTGAAAACGGTGGCAGACTTGCAAAGGAAAAGTAGATGAGTATTTAGATTCTTTGATCTGCTAGTTCAGAGGGTCAATAGGACTGAGCACTAAATTTCTATATTCCGGGATCAGGCCCGAGGCGGTCTCATTGTGTAAAGTTTCCTTTCCTGTATACCCAACAAGGAATTTGCAATACATTCAGGCTGATAGAAATAGCACTGGAATCTCGAAAACCGGAAGAAATAGTCGATTTGTGCAAAGTGCCATATTTTTATGATGAGTTACCTGCGAGTCGTCAAAAATAATATAATTAAAATGTTTATTATGTAAACATAAACAAATTGGAAAATCTGCATAGCAATGTATATTTGGGCTCTGGGCGGCAACTGTGCTTTATAAGCATATTATTTCTATACACTACGTTACACAGTCACGCACCAAGTCAAATGCAAAGTACTGTTACTGCAGGCACTTGGGCCAATAAAAAATGGGGTAAATCTCGAAATAAGAGATAATAAGCTGTAAACTGTGTGTTTTATAATATTTCGTGTCTGCGTCTAAAGATATTTAAGGTCAGAATCTCGTGTCCCTGTCCTAAGATATTCAAGCTCAAAAGTCAAAGTTAATTTTTTCGAAAATATCTCGCTTTCTATGGTTTCAATAATATTTGCTATTATTATTAAAATTGTAGAGCATAAAATTTTGTTTTAAGCTTTTTTATACGCTTAACGGTTTTTAAGATATGGCGCGGAGAGTGCGCGGCTCTTAGCTATACACAGTATAATGCACGGTCAACTGTGAATCCCAGTAAATAATTCGTCAAATTACGTTAAATAATCACTAAAATATCCATAATTATAAATAATTTGCATAATTTAATAATTATTACATTATATTTAATACTATTTTTCATTTATCAATTAAATTTGTTTAATAATACTTACGTGTTTCGTGAAATTAAAAAAAAATATATGGTAAATACTTGTAAGTATATGTTAAATATTTTTAAATATAGTCAAAATCAGCTTAGTTAACAAAGCTTAATAAACCTAAGCAGTTATCTTCCACCAACAAGTGCAACGGCTCATCAACATATTAACCGTGTATTTTATCAAATTTAAACTGGGTTATGGAATGTTTTAGAACCTCAAGAATGAAGTTGGGCGCTGCAAAATAAACTCTTGGATCCTTCCTTACAAATAGCTTTATACGGAATAATTAACAATACTTCTTAACACTACTTTGTACACCCAATACATTCTTCTTCTTCTCCCCTGGGAGCCGTCTTGATTCACTACCGGAGGCAGCACATCCTCTTGGGCTTTTGGTGCCTACTCTCCCATTATCATTTATACCAATTCTCCCATTAGTCTCGTTCCTTCCACAAGTCTGTATAACCCGAGACTGGTTGGTTGATATATTCCTGTGGGCTCATTTTCGGCTGCCCAAATAATGCCTGTCTTTTGTGATTCAATGCTTCACATTCGCACAGGATATGGTAGGCTGTTTCTTCCCCTCGTCGCACATTCTGCAACTTGGGTCCCCAATGTATGAGCCTATCTTGTGTAGGTGTCCTCTTAGGCTATCGTGCCCTGTTAGCAACCCTACCGTTATGCGAAGTCTTTTCCTACTTTGTCTGAGTAGTTCTTCCTTCGTTCTTTTGGATAGGCTCCTTATGAAGCTTTTTCCATGTCCAATTCTACTAAGCTTTTCCCAGTATTCCTCGTGTTTGTTTCGGATCCATTCCCTGGTTTGCCCTCGTGCTGTGGTTTTGGTCACTCCAAGGGCAAGTTCTGGTCCAAAGTATGGTGTGGATGTGATTTTTCGTTGCCTTCTATTCCCGAATGTCCTGGTACCCACAAGAGAGTTACTCTGGTGCGTTCTCCCAAGACTTACAGTTCTTTTTGGCATTCCCATGTCAGCTTAGACGTTACCTTTGGGTTTACTAGTGCCCCCAGTGACGCTTGGCTGTCTGTTATTATGCAGATCCGCTTCTTTTTATAAGCCCTCCTGTTATTTTCTTTTGCACAGTGCAGTAAAGCATATATTTCCGTTTGAAATACAGAACTGTGTGTTCTTAGTGGAATGGAGAATTGTGAATTCCTCATTTCACTGTACACGCCCGCTCCAGTTCCCTGCTCGGTTTTGGAACCACCCGTATACCAGATGATGTCTCCAACCGTGCCGGGGAGATCGGGTTGCTGCCACTCACTTCGATCTGGAATTTTTACCTCGACGTTTTTGTTAAATAAGTGTTGGGGAATCATCTGGTCTGTTCTCTCGTCCAGGATGTTGCCGCCAACCTCACTTTTTATGTTGTTGTGTCCCAAACTAGCGTAGACACCAGTTGGTTTTTGTTGCAGTCGGAAGTAGCTCATTCTTGCCTCTTCCATCACTATGAGGCTAAGTGGTGGAAGGTCTAAGAGACACTCCATGGCTGCTGTTGGGGTTGTTTTAATTGCTCCTGTTATAGCTAAGCAAGCAAGTCTCTGTACCTTGGCCAGTTCTGTAAGAGCAGTTCTTTGTCGCATTTTTGTCCACCATACCAGTGATGCGTATAATATCATAGGCCTTACCACCATGGTGTATAACCAATAAACCATGTTTGGTTTAAGGCCCCATGTTTTCCCATGAGCGCGTCTGATTAACATAAGAGTCATCTCCGCTTTCTTTCTTATTTTCTTCAATACATTTATATAATATAAATATACGTAATAATTAACAATACTTCTTAACACTACTTTGCACACGCCAGACATTTATATAATATAAATATTAAAGTATATACATACAATGAACCATATTAACAAGGCACGTAATGGCTGTAGGAGTTTTAGCATTTACCGATCCGTGATCTTCAAATGATATAGGGCACTGTTTTACTAATGTTTGAAAGAGAGTTGGTTTAAATGAGTTATATTTACATGTTATGATGAACGGTATTGTTGGGAAAAGTTACCAAAAACCCAACGTGTTTTTGCTCAGGTACAACATAGCATCATGTACAATGTAAAAGAAACTAAACTTGGTCTGTAGGTAAGTCGGTACTGATCATTTATTGCCATTTATTCAGAATTTTGCTTATCATTCACACTCTCACTCATTTTCATTTGTTCCCATTCGTTCTTGGTAGGTCTCGTTGCAGTCGTTAGTTTAGTATTTGAGGTAGTACACCCCTCCTATTAGTGTAAGTTTATTTGAGGTAGTACACCCCTCCTATTAGTGTAAGTTTCTTAACTAATCATGATAAGGTAGTTTTGGTAAGTATAAATATTTTGGTGCATTACTATGTTTGCATCAATCTTGAAGGTATGGACATAGGGATAAGAGGATTGTCAATAGTCTTAAAAGAAGGACGATAGTTTGTTATATAAAGGTTTATATATTATGTCATTGTAATGACTGAACCAACTCTTGGAACCGATAACGACAATATGATCATCAACTCCAGATAAACTACTGAACATAATATTTTGCAACTACAAGAATCGTTGTGGTTTACGCTGAGAATGTAGGAAATCTGGGTGGCAATGTTCTTTACCTGATGGTCAGTGTAATGGTATGCTTGCCTCAATGCTTAATTGTATCAAAGCGATCTTGATGAAGAAAGTGCATTTAAACCCAAAAGCCATGGCGATTTAAGGACAAATATCCTTGACGACGAAGATGATGATAATGAATTGAAAGGTTTGGAGCGACCAGAACACGATGATGAAGTTAATTAATATTAAGGTTTTTCAAAACTATTTTAGTATTAAGCAAAGGCAACCAACTATTACCTAGGCGCACGGTAGTTTGCCGGACCAAATTACGACCTGGCGCAAGTAGTGGGTATATTATACGAAAGGTTTCAGCGTATTTTCGCCCCTATTATCACGATCTTATTGTTCCATATAAAGGTATGGGATTTGGTATGTAAGGTAAGAAAATTTTACTACTGACTGACTCAATTATTAACTTATCAATATTATGGGCACTTCTCGAGGAAGTAGAAACTTAAAATTTGGTATGTAAGTAAGTTTTAGGACACAAGTAAAGGAAAAATTCTAAAAACATTTTTACTCGGAACCTTCAAACAGGACGGTAATAGCTTATATTTAAGGGGATTTTAGAAGTTTGCAGTTTGACTGAATTTGATTTTTTAAGGTCATAATTGTCTAAACTCAGAAAAAAGAGAAAAGATCATACCAAAAACACTTATGTAAAATGAGGAAAAAGTTCCTATCCAAAAATTTCGGCCTCTTAAAAAACTGAGATCTAAAATTAGACCAAGTTCCTTTTTTGACTCGGTTTTTTACTGATCAGTCTGCATTAATAAAAAAAAGGTCTGTAATATTAAAAAAGAACATGGTCCAATTTTAGATCTCAATACTTTAAGAGGCCGAGACTTTTAGATAGAAACTTGCCTTTATTTAACATAATTGTTTTTGGTATGATTTAAATTAACTAATACTGGACCTACACAGTTATCTTTATTTAATTTTTTAATTTTTTTAAATTTATATTTACACTTGTTGGCAGGAAAAAACGCTTTTTATTAAAATTACTAAGTAAAAAAACGACGTTGATAAATGACTGACCATTTAAGTTCTACTAGAAGCTTTTTTTACTTCTGGGCGCACTTACCGTTTTAATTAATATGAATCGATAAGCTAACCTCCCATATCTAAAAATTTGGGTGAGTGAAACGACAGCATAACAGTTCAAAGTAACTGCGATACTGTAGTAGTTGTGAAATTTTTCTAATTTTTGATAAATGATAAGCAGTTAAATCTTAGGAGCCATTAACTATGGCACAAAATAACATTGACTTTACTTTTAATAACATAGTTTATTTTAGAAGCTAATAAAAAAAGGTTTGATATAAAATAATGGTTATATCTGTCACCCACAAATAAAACAGATTTAGACCAATGTTACTTCTGATTCAGATATTGTGCGATCTTTTCCTAATACCATTTTATTCACAAGCCTATGAATTCGATTTTTGATTAGATAAGAACTTGATTACTTTTAATTAAAGCCAAAAGGAACATACGTACCAGTGCCTGCGAAGCTAAAAACTGCGTCTTTTATTTTAAAAATGCATAAGCAGATTCAAAAATATCTTTGACCATCTCCTATAGCGGCTATCTGCTAGATGTGGCTTGCCTCTCCAACTTTTTTGTTTTTAAAAATATCAAAATAAAATTTGGGAGACATGTATAAGACATTAAACAATACGCAGATAGGTGCTTGTTTCAAATCTGCGCTTTTTAGGTTTAAAAAACTACTGTGTACAATTTCTAAAATATATGGTAGCGTAACTTATATCATATTTTTATTACAAAAAAAAGGAAAGGCTAGTCATTTATTAAGTATACAAGACGAGATGTCTAGCGGCAACACTATCAGTTACGGTTAGTTTTGGTTAGGACCACACGCCTTTAAAAAGAACGAGAATACTGACTCCCATAAGCGCCTGTGTAATAAAAGTGGCACACACATGCGATTCCAGTCGCACAGGTATTTTTGGAAATAACTAGGACTTCTAGTGGCAACACTACAAGGTTCATTCCATATGTTCAGCGTCATTTAGTTGATTTAGTCGATTTAGTTTTGTAAATGGCGATGTGATGGGTTTTTATTTTGTTGCCGGTTTATATTTTGCAAAAATTAATAGTTTTTGACTGTCTTGGGTAATGTTTTGTGTGTTTGTGCAGTCTCGCCAACCCAGACATTTCAGGTCTGCCAAAATCGAAAATAAAAAATCCTTTTGTGGCTGGCATCGCACCATTTTTAATTTTTATTTTGTTTTGGGGGTTAGACAACCCTAGAATTGGCTTTGGTCAGCTCTCCACTTTCCAGGGCTTCGTCGGTAAAAAGTCGCTGAATTTTTCACAAAATCCAACTTCTTAAATATTTTTACATCGATGAAGGGCACAATTAACGGTGATTAAATCAAGGACTGCTACTGGTAATGCGTACAACCAGCTTCCTGTCAGTTTAACGACTCACAGTGCGCGCGCAACTAATCCTACGCCATAGAAAAACAAGCTCGTGCACGAAACAAAACGTAAATACTACGGGGATCTACGCCTTAACCACTCATAGCGCTTAGCCCCAGAAAAAGAACCCCATCAATTGGCGTGAGTCTCTCCTTGATACCGAGGGTTAAATTCAATTAATACGACTCCGCCAATCACCCTTCCCGGAAAAAGCTATGAAGCTTTTTAGCGAATGACTTTACTGGTCGAAGGTCAAACAGAAAGTATTCTAGTCATCTGTTCATTTTAGGACCTGCTTATCTAAAACATTGTTGTTTTCTCCTAAATCACCCTGTAAATGAAACTGATATCTTTACTCTGGACTCTGAAGGTATTAGCCCATATTTTTTGGACACCCGAATTATCATTTGTTAATGTTGAAGAACCTTTAAATTTCAGTCTTGTTATCGTAAACAATCAAAAATCGTAAAAATATAGTGTTAATCTACAAGTTAATAATGTGGACCTTGTAGCGATAAAATTTTCGTTGAAGGTCACAAAGTTCTAACAAATAAAATACTGCTGTACGCAGTTGCCACATGTAATGGCCCGCGATACAAAATATCTTATTTGCAGCAGTAGCGAAGGCGAAATAACGATAAAATATGCATTTTTTGGTGGCATGTATGCATGTACTGTGTGTGTGGAGATAAAATTTATGTATAAGAGAGGATGAATAAGATAAATCAGACGTGAACTGAATTAAATTTATTCTGACCAGTCAGTGTTTTTATTCTGACCATTTTAACGCACTGAGCATGAATCTCAAGATGTCTGTGATGGCCAGAGGTCTGGAAATAAGAAAATATAGAAATACGTATTCATATGTAGAGCCTGATAATCTATGCTGTACATTGTGGTAGTAAGTAAAATAAGAGGCAGTTTATTTCTACATGTTTTGTTTGAAAGTTTGGAGACAAAAAATAGAACAGTTCTTTTGTCTCCAAGCAGTTCCACGGTCTAGTTACATTAGTAATGAAGAAGTGGACAGAAAAAATGGAAAACTTGGGTCTTCCCCAGACAGGCTGGCACAAGATTCATAGGAATGACACTTTGCCTTACTGTATTAAAAATAAAGACTGGCGCTTGCTTGTCGGTGGGTAAGAGGGCTAAGCTTCCTTGTAAAATTGGTTTCATTGATAGGGCGAACGAATAAATATTTCCTGGTTAAGCTACAGTGGCTTCAAATATATGTTTATGCTATTTAAGGACATTCTTAAAAGTATTGCCCGTAAGTTTAAATGAATGAAGCTTATATTTTGTGAAATAGAATAAATGTTTATAGAACTACGCTATAAATGACAAAGTAAAATATTTAATAAGATTACTTTAAAAATGTTCTTATTGTTTTCTAATATGATCAGTGTGTATTGCTCCATCAAATGCTTCCCACTAGAACCTTAAAGTAGCTTTTTCGCTGCATGAGCACAGTAATATAATAGTAACACAATTCGAGTGCTGCATAATTCATAATTATAAAAGCAAAAATGTTTGTTGGGAAGCAAGAGATAGCAAATATGACTGGATCCTTATTCTTAAATGGACAATAATCATTTTAGTGCCTTAATTAAATATGGATTAAAGGTTCTATAAAAGAGATATCTGCGTTTATTGTGCTTGTTTTTCAAATCAACTATAGAGACTCGCTTAAGAAACTGAATATTAAAGTGAATGGTTCTATCGTCAGCAAAACATTTTATACAAACATTTCATTGTTTTTACGCATTTTTAGTTTGACAGAAAATATTCTTAGTTTTGCATTTTTAAATAGAATGCTATTTTTATTGCTTATTTAAAGAAAAATGATATGCGAGTTTAGTGACACTCTCCTTGGCAGATCAAAGTAGCTTCTGTTTTATATTCTATTTTACAACTAGGTGTCACTGATCATGTAAATCGCCCTATTTCTGATCAAATAGTGTACGTATATTAAAATGTATTGTAATTGTAATGTAATTTACTTTTAAATTAATGACAAAAAAGGTAAGTTTTATCGGCTTTTTCTCGATACCCATGAATTTAATTATAACCGATTTTAGGCAATAAATCAATGTTAACAGTTATAAGTGGCAATTACCATTTGATTCCAAGCGAGTATGGCTATCTTAGGTCATTCGCTTACAACCTCATAAAGAACTAAATAAATATTTCATTTCATATTCGGTTACCGGTAATCAAGTGGTCTCTTATAAATGTTTACTTATCACACTTATTTTATTATTTTTTTATACCTTAGGAAAGTACACGAAAGCTTGATGCCTAAGTGCTAACATACAGTAGGTGTCTTAAGTAAGAGGTAGTTTTTTGAAATAAGACTTTAATGTTGGAATTGAAAAGGAATCCGTTGCCGAAGCCTAGATACTCTAGGATTAAAAAAAAAACGAACTAAGTGGAATTTCGAAGCCTCCCCAGATGACCTGTAAAATAATCCGGGAGTGTGGTTCTACTAGAAGCTGCTGGGAGAAAAATTATATGGGCTAATTTTGTAGAGCAGGGGCTGTGAAAAGACCTTTAAAACAGCTACAGTAACCTATAGATAGTCGGTGGGCAAGAGAACAAAGATTTCGTGCAAAAGTGAGGTTCATAATGCTCTCTTTTCTTTGGATGGAAACAAGAATACTAAAAATTGCGGGAGACGCCATTTCCCAGACCCAGGAACAATGTTTTAAGCAAGATGTGATGTGGGATTCATACAGAGCTTAGGAGGAAAGAATTACTTTCTATCTTAAAGAAGAAATACAAGCTATTTTTAAGCTACTGTAGAAATGGACGCATTTTAACGACCCTTCGTATTCTTGAAACCTAAATTTCTTATATATTGTTAAAGTAACATGTTAGACGCATGCCACATCAAAAAGTTCCAAAATTTTTGAAAATAAAAAAGTTGTAGGTTACACCAAAATGAACCAACTCACAAAGTTTCAGAGAAGTATTTTTTTTAAAGCTAGATTATAAATAATAGGTATCGACTTAGCCCTAGCAACAAGTAAACACAGCATAACGTCGTGGAAACATATACAATAAACATATAAAAATAAAGGTCGCAAAAAATGTATTTTAGTAACTTACACAACAGCATACAAATTAATTAAGTCATTAAGCTAATATTCGCTGCAAATTTCAAGTATAAAGACATATACCAAATTTTAAGCCCAAACTGTCAACTGCAATATTGCCAAATATAAGTTCAAGGTATGTCTGTCCTCTATGTCTAGTTTTAAAATGTCAGACAATGCAATAAAAAACTAAAAATTAACATTAAAACCTCATATAATGGTTTGTCTGGTGGTGTGCAATAATTATTCTTTTTGTACAGAGGCATTTAAAGACATTTTTAATTACATTATTAGGATAAAATATTAAATGACGTAGAAATATTAATATAATTTTTTTTATTAGTGGCAACAATATAAGTTTTTCAAGATTATTTATTAGTGTAGTTGTTAACGTTACTAGAATTTAACTCTCTCTAATGCATTGCGTATAAAAACTAGATTTTTAATAATATTAAGCAAGATAATATTTGGACCAATAACATTTCGCTGCCATATATACTGTGAAAAAAACAACAAAGCTATTAAATTAAGGATTTTGTCGTATAAATACTGCAAATATGTTTTATGTTGTTGTGGCGGATTCATGTTTAAAAAAAAATCTTGGGTATTAGGTTACAGACTCCCTGACATAAACTCAAGAAAAACCCAAAACCCCATTACAAATTTTAAAGAAAACCTATTGACATTTTGGTGGCTAGTCTACCACTGTTTTAAGGATAAGATTAAACTAAAAAAACAAAATAATAATTCAAATAAAAACTAATTCAATTTCCTTACAAGAATTTGAGATATTTCGAAAGGTTTTTTAAAAAATTAAGACACATTAATCTATCGTAATATAATTTATTATTTTGAAAAATAAGAGGGGTGGTTAGTTTTGGTGGGTTTTTCTAAAATTACCCCACCATCAAACAAAGGAAACCAAGTATTATTTAAATTAACAGATACTGCACCTACAAAATTACCTTTATTTAATAATATGAATGCAATTTTTTTATTTAAGGTTTTTTCGAGGGTTTTTTTAAACAAGTGTGTAATTAATTTATTTACATTAAAGGGTGACTTACACCTTTTCCTTAAAAATTTGAGGATTCCAGTGTTTTTAAGGTGATACCTCAGGGGGCTGTGTCCTATCAGGAAGTTGGTAAATATCCTAAGTTGATTTTTTCTAATATCTTCAATCTATCTAGCAATAGGTGAAATATAAACGAAAATTTTTTTAAAAAATTATTCAAAACACCTTTATAAAAAACTTTAATTTTTAGTAAAATCGAAAAGTTTATTGATTGATGCGGAGCTTTGCGGATTACATTAAATTTGATAAGAATTGATACGGGATTTTTGCATTTTTTTGGCGGAGCAAATGATTAGCTTTATATAGTTTCAATTGTGTTTCTTCTATTTTTTTAAATATCGCGAGTGAATTCAGGAATGTATCAAAATATAAAAATCTAGTCAACGTCGACTGATACAAATCAGGCCAAAACAATGTAAATAATATTGTAAGACATTATCTGATCTTTCAATATTACAATACACTACATTTTATATGGCCCAAGCTGCATATCGTGGCCTACCAAAGCTTATTTGAACAAATGCTGAAAAGATAATTTTAAGACCAAACTAAAGGCTAAAAACATATGGGGTGGCATTCAAAAATAAATATTAGTTACTTCCTGTTAAACCGGAAGTCGAAAAAATAAAATATTAAGTCCAGAACTCGGCCCTCAAAGAGGGTAAGTATAAGCTATAAAAACACTTCAAATTTTGGAATAATATCTTTGTAAATAAAAAAGTAATCAGATGTTACATGTTCGCTGGGTCACCAGGTATAAGAATTTATTTAAAAAACGCAAAATCGAAGTTAATTTATTAAAACTATTAATCCTTTTTGTTAGCACAGACAATAATCTATATTGCAAATTAAAACGCTTGTTTGTATAAAAGCCACGTTAGTAACCAGATAGGGGTGACCTCTAAGGCAGAGTAATACTATAAGTCATTTTAGGATTAAAACCATAACACTAGCAAAGTTGATTTTTAAACGGAGTCGTGTAGTTTGCAGTGTCCCACAAAATTTTCCGGTGGCCAGTAGCAACGCTAATTCAGGCGTTTACTTAGCAGTTTGCTCTATGTTTTTATTCTAGACAAGGTCATGACTCGCTTGGCATTTGATTATGCAGTTTACATTTTATTTCACTCGACGTTATATGTTATATTGTAGTTTTATCATGCACTTAAAAATGGTCTATTACAAACAGTCTAATAGATTTAGGGTTTGTTCTCACAGAAAATCTATAACAAGTTTGTGACAGTTTTCAAACCGACGTGAATGCGCATGTCTATTTCTGATCGGTTTCAAACCAGTTGTGTGAACAGTTGACAGATAAAAAAAAGTTATCAGCGGTTAACTTCAGGTTCATTTTTGACATACATTTTGTTTTGGTTCGAAATGGATAACCATAAAAATTCTTTTTTTGTTAAAATAAGGAACAATCATTTAAAAAAAAAAGAGTTTTTTCGGCCTGATCCTTTGCTCTACAGAGCAGAGTGAGTCCGAGTCCGTTTCTGTAACGAAAAAGTCCGAATTATCCGAAAAATCAAAATCACTCATTTTTTTATGTTCTTGTCTTTTTAATACAAATAAATATAGATAGAAACAGCAAAACTCAAAGAACAACAAACAAACACTACTAGCAGAGTTTTTTTAATAAACTCTGCACTACTAGCAAAAGATAAGGCAAAAAAATATTCCTACTGAGTACTGCGCATGCTTCTGACAGTTCACTTGTAATGGATCCGCAAACTCTCCTGACAGTTTGAAAACCATCAGCAAAACCTGTGAGAACACCAACCAAGTGTTTTCAAACAATCCAGATACTTTTGTGTGAACGCGGACAGTTGATTGCGCAGAATCCTGACAGTTTCTGACTTCTGTGAGAACAAACCTTTAGAAGCATAAAACCAGTGGCGGCGCTAGACGAGACATGGACGTCGACGACATCAGCTTTGCGAGGCCTCTTTCATTTTTCAGTCAGAACGAAAATGTTAAATTAAATGAGCCATATATATTTTATTTATATTATAATAATATATATATATATATATATATATATATATATATATATATATATATATATATATATATATATATATATATATATATATATATATATATATATATATATATATATATATATATATATATATATTAGGGTGACCGCAAAAAATCGATGTCAGAATTTTGTTCGTCTGGACCCCACAAAACGATTCCCCTTTCCAGATATTGAGATAGCCGAAATTTGAGCTCGATTAAACGACGTTAACCCGTGCCGCTCGTCGCTCAAAGTTTGAAAAAATCCCAATTTTTGGCCAAAAAGCTGACATAATAAGCCATAACTCAAGAACGGTAACTAATAAAAACACGCTTAATATCTCAAAAGATAGCTAATATTGTTCTTTAAAATTTATATTCTATACATAATTGTTGATATTTTAAGTCAAACGGAGTTACAACAGCCTTTGACCCCAAAAACGTAACCAGGTACCAGTAGGAGCTCGTTTGGGAGTATTCTGAGAATTTTACGGGTTTTTACATTATGTGATTTAACATTTTCTTTGTTAAAAAGTATTTTGGAACTCAATTTTCAAACATAAAGAACCTTTTGTTCAAATTTAATCTTTTATTATATGGGCATTACCTGCCTAGTTTACCAAAGAAAGACCCGTTTGACAGGTAAAAGGAGGGTAAATCTAATTTCTATTTTAGGGATGGTGATTTTACTTCAGCGTACAACCGACCTTTCATTTATTCAGTTTAGTTTCTAAAGTGCCTTTGAGCTGGTTAGATCGAACAATTATCTAGTGAAGATATTTTAACGTTTTTTGTTTTTTTTTTTAATTTTCCAAGTGTGTGTTATTGTTTTTATAACTATTATAGTATTATTTTAAAAGACATTTGAAAACATTTTATTGAAATTAAAGTTTGTAATATATTTTAACTGTTATTTACCTATTAAACTCTGGAATGGCATCCACATCAGGTGTACAAAGCCGGACCAAGGATAAAATATTTCTTGTGGGCTATTCCATTCACCAGATCACCGGTTGTAAACTACCCTCAAATCGTCAAGTTTTGTGTGCTTTATTTTATAATTTACGTACTGTGAAATTAACTGTAAGAGAATCAGCAAAACTTGCCATACGAGAAGTGTTCATTTTTTGGGAGAAAGCTCGAATTCCGACTAAACATGAGCAAGATGCAATTACTAAGCTAGAAAAACTTCACGCCGAGTGGAGAACTCTTCAAAAAGATCGGAAGCGGTTAAGAACAAATTTAAACAGTTTGTTGAAAAGTTGGACGATCTCTTTGATATTGCTCAACAAGATGCCTTGGCTCTGATGAAATCGGAAGAAGATAAGGCGTTTCTCGTAAAACAGAGGCAGAAGGGCCGCCCAGGTTCCATGACTGGAGTGGATCTCAAGTTGTCTCGAGCTGAAGAAATCAAGGCGCAAAAGGAACTTGCAAAAATGAACCGACAAATCCAAGAAAGAACTTTTGATATTGGTGAGTTTTTTTTTTATTAATAATATTCTAAAAATAGATAAATAATAGAATATAGATATTTTTTAAATAATACTTATTAATAATTAGAAGTAGGTAATTTAGTACCTACACTGTTGGACAAAAGTGGAGAAACTTATTAAATTTTTGAATATTGATCATAAAGATTTATTTAGCCTAGCTTATACCAGATATGCTTTTGACACTCACTGGTAAAAACAAGTTGTTAAAAAAATTTCTTATCTTTGACTTGTTTTGCCCATACAATAAAAGGAATTTATTTTTTTGTTGGACAAAAGTGGAGAAACAAAATTTTGGCTCATTCCTATTTTGATTTAGTTTATTTTGTCTTGTTTATGGTTATATACCGAAAATAAAATGCCCCGTGGAATAAATTTGTCCGAGCAGTTAAAACAAAAAATTTTAGATTTTTACAAAAGTGGTATCAAACAAGTGGACATTGCGAAGCGTCTTCTGTTCACAAGTCAGTTGTTTCAAAACTATATCAAATTATAAAATTCGTGGAACCCTCAAATCTCTTAAAAAGTCGGGACGTCCCAGGAAAACTGAGAAAAAATTGGATCAACGCATTAAATGGATTGCCCAAAAGGATCCGGGAAAATCGGCGGCCTCAATTTTAAAGGAGCTGGGAGATGTGACAATCAGCTATAAAACTGTACAGAGAAGATATCTATGTAATATGTACTTACCACTTGAATTTTGTACTTCAAATGTAGCATTATTTCCAACACTATTTTCTGAACTATTATTTGAACCTTTCTCCAACATGATTGTAGTATTGTTACTATGACTGTCCATAATATTCCTTCTAAAAGTCCCATTAAAAGATACCTTTTTCAAAAAGCTTTCCGGTGTGTCCGAATTTAAACTACTACAGCTTTCTGTGATACTTTGAAACATAGGCGCTTCTGTATCTTGAAGTAAGACAGTCTCGGTGAAGTCTTTATCACGAATTTCTCGAAGAACAGGATCGTTTTTAATAAAACTGCTCTCCATGAGATTTGCAAATGTGGATGAACATAAAGAGTTGACTAGACTGGGAGGTGACATGTTCTGAATTGCTATTTTAAGTCAAACCGAGTTACAACAGCCTTTAGCCCCAAAAACGTGACCTGGTACCACTAGGAGCATACTTCGTATATTTTGTTATTAAGTGATAAATTTTGCTTTTTTTTTTTTTTGGTATATTTTATTTAAGTATATATATATATATATATATATATATATATATATATATATATATATATATATATATATAATAAAAACAAGTAATACTTATAAGTCTAATGACATTTTTTATTTTAAAATATAAAAATCAGGTATATAATACATACAAAACAGACACAGAAAAGATAAGACGTAGTACCTACATGAGTTGATAATTTTACATAGTTATCTAATCTATTCTAGAGCTTTTGTTGAAGTAGTTTTTGAAACGTCAGGATATAATGCTCGGCATTTACTTACAACTTGCAGGACATATTGCTTTTGTTCTTCATCTTTGTAAGAAGGTTGTTAAAGTCGGTTATTAATTTTACACCACGCTCAGCTATATCATTAACTACTTTTAATGTTTTGACAATTTTTAATCCTTCTTGGAAGTCATTATTTTGAGGCCAGGTGTTTGGATGTTGTCTTAGGAAATCTGTTTTTATATTAAATCGGTCAAAGAAGGTAAACGTTTCTTTGGTAAGTAAATTTACCAATCCTCCATCAACTACCTCTTTTAATTTTTCTTACTAACTTTTGATTTACAACCTCTAGCGTGCTCTGATGGTTCATCTGTGCTACTGAGCAATTTGTTAGCCATTAACAACTTTTCATCGTCTGTAATGGTGGGATCAAAAAACGATAATCCCACCAACTCTGCATTCAAATACCACAAATGATTCGAAAATTTGGTCAGAGCTATTTCTGCAATGTCGTTGTCACATTCTTTATAGTCTAACAGACTATGCAAAATACCTAAATCTTGCTTTGGTGCAAGATAAGCTTTTGGAGCACTAAACCAAGCTTGACAATAAATTTTAACTAGGAAAACAGAAAGAGCACGCACAGAACTTTCTTCTTCTTTAGACATCTTAAATTGACGACGAAGGTGGGTTTATGGTACCTCCGAGTTTCGACCCACTTTTGGAGTTAGTTGGAGTTCTCATCTCCATTTCAATAATTATCTAATCTTGCATACATGGTTCATACTTGAAGGAGAGAGAGAGGTTTGATTCGCGTCGAAAATTCAAAATTTAACTAAGCACAAAATTTAACTATATAGCAAATTTAATTATAACTACTAGAATTCTTTTTTCCAAATTCTATCTTACTTTTGGCACTATCGGGGGGCACCGTACCATGTACCGGCATGGGCGGTGGTATGAGGGACGTGGGCCCCCGCCTTTCTCCTTCAAAATTATATATATTTAATATATATATATATATATATATATATATATATATATATATATATATATATATATATATATATATATAATATATATAATATATATATATATATATATATATATAAATAAAAAATTATATTGGTTGGTAAGAAAGTCTTGCGACACTTTTTTTTTCGATTAAAATATTTTTTTTAATAACAAAGATTTGAGGGTAGTAAGTGCAAGACTGGTCTAGGACCTTCCATACCGCAGGGTATATAAGCGAGTCAGTTGTGTGGCGCAAACAGTTTGAGTAAAGATCGATCAAAGTGCACTTTGAGCGATCGCATATTATGAGTTCTTGCAAGGGCATTCTGCAAGAGCCGCAGCCGATAATAAGTGCAGTGCGTTAAAGGCTAAAATAGTTCATCACTCAACAGAGTCCCGTTGGTATCAGCATTTCCGTTCTGACGATACATCTTTTAAAGACGAACCTAGGTCAGGCAGGAAATCAACAGTTGAAGAAGAAGAACTGCGAGCACTTATTAAAGTAAAATCTAATACATCATCATGAGGACTAGCCAACAAACTTGTTCTCCAACATCTCCAAAAACTGGGGTACAAAAAGTTATTTCGTCTTGGATACCGCATGATTTCAGTGAATTAAACAAAGTGACGCTCATGTCCATCTGTCTTTCACTCCTGCATTGTCCGCATGGAAAGGATTTCCTTCAAGAAATAGTCATTGGGGATGAGAGCTGGGTGCTTTATGTCAACAACACACGCAAGCGACAGTGGCTACCAAAAGGGAAAAAACCAGAACCGACCCCTAAGCGGCCCCGTGAAATCAAGAAAGTTTTACTCTGTTGTTGGTGGGACTTTGAGGGCTTGCTCTATTATGAATATTTACCAACAAACACCCCAATAAAGGCAGAGACTTACTCTGCACAACTAAAAAAGCTGGCTTAAATTATTAAACAAAAAAGGCGTAAACGTCTCCAAGTTCGGCTTCTCCACGATAATGCTCGACCCTGTGTAGCCAAGCTGACACAAGAATCTATTTTATTGCTTGGGTGGGAAGTTTTACCACACCCACCGTATTCCTCCGACTTAGTACCTACCGACTACCATCTGTTTCGAGCTTTAAAAAATTATTTACGGGATAAAAAATTTTATGATCTTGCGGATATCAAAAATACATTGGACGACTTTTTTAATTCATGGCCAAAGGAATTCTGGACTACGGGCATGCAAAGTCTACAGACTGTTGGGCACGAGTTGTAGAAGCAGAAGCAGCTTATTATTTTAGAGAAAACAAAATATTTCACTTGTTATTTAATTGCAATAGGGCCAATAGCACTTCTGTAAAGAATCAATAAACAAACAAAATGGTTTTTTTGTTAAACCTTATCGGTGCATTTTTCGCAAAGTCAAAGAAATCGTTAAAGTTGATCATTAAAAAAAAAATCATAACTCAGGGCCTTTTGAAGTTGGAAAGCTGAACTTTCGGAAAGTTATTGTACATTTAATGGGTTTTTGTGCCCGTAAATAAATAAATAAAATGTTGTTTTAACAAGCTAAATGCTGACACTCTCCATTAAGTAGTTTTTTCAAAATCGCAGTTTAAATATTTTACCGTGATATTTTCAACGACTCACAATCAGCGTATTAACTGTAATTGTTCGATTTGATTTTAGGGAACGGATTAATCAACTTTAAATTTTATTCTACAATTTGTATATCTACGATTTCATATAATATATATATATATATATATATATATATATATATATATATATATATATATATATATATATATATATATATATATGTTTAAAAGGTTATGACCATAGTGTTTTTAACCTACCATCTAGGGTTGCCAGATGGTATCCAAAAGAAGGACATGTCCTCCTTTTAGATATTTTGTTTTCCTGTCCTCCCTAACCTGTCGTATGTCCTCCTTTTGATCTAGGTCTTTAAAGAGAGTGGGCGACGTTGCTCAAAGAGAACGAAAACCTAAAATATGACGATTTAGTTTCATGCATCGAGTACTTGAGTGCCAGACATGTAGAGATTGACGATGTTACACTACATGATAAGTTTTGTAACCTGATTTCCTTTGGTAAATCGAAATCAGATGGTGATATTGATGACAAGTATTATGTTTGAAGTTGCATGAACAGTGGACAACCTACTTTAAAATTGCTAAAAACATTAAATGTTTCTCAGAACTTCTTAGGATCTGGAATTTTATTTTTGTATAAGCGGACATAACGCGAATGTGTAAAGAGTGTTTTTGCTGATTAATACTTAGTGGAGAGAAATTACTAAGTGTGGGGTCAGTAAAACCTTTGATTTTTGTTCAATACAACTTCAAAAACATATCATGTAAAGGTATATCCGAATCTTCTGGTTAGTTTTTCTAATTATTTAAAAAAATCAAGATATTCTTGCAAAAATTGGCAGCTCAGCTAAATGTGATTACAATAAAGTAAATTAGATAAAATGGTTTAATTGTGAATGTCCTTCCTTTTTAAAGAAAGTCTTCACTTTAAGACTCATCAGCCCTCCTATATCAAATTATCATCTGGCAACCCTATTTCCACCACTCTGCTCCAGGCACAACATTGCGCGTTTAACATTTAGATCTGTTTTCCCAGCTTGCTCTAATTTGATATCACTGTATTTACTATCGGATCATAACAAAAAGCTAAAAATCCAATAAATTAGCTAAATAATTTGTCTACCAGAATTACAAAAAAATAGAAATTTAATATATGCCCCAACGTTAGCCACATGTGCCTTCCCGGTGTCACAAGTCTTATTAGTCCGACATTAGATTTAAAGGACCAGAGTACCATGTCTAAACTTGACGAAACTAAAATTTTCTAAAAAAATATTTTGCAGGTGGTTCTTAAATAAACGAAAAAGAGATTTAACGTGTTATTGGTTTAAAATAAAAAGTATGTAAGAAGCTTATTACCCCTGGGTGAAAAATCTTTCGTGACCCTGATCCGTAGGACCTGTAGATAGAGAAAAACATAAAGGGATAAACTCTAAGAATATGACGTTTTCAAGTCACCGATGTATAAGATATATCAATCGAATAGTTTAAATCAATTGCGATCAAAGGAGACGCAGACGTGCTGAATGTTCCTGTTTAATTTAAAATATGCTGGCGATGAAATTAAAACAATCCACGCAATAGTTCCGCCGTAAACATATTTTTAGCTAGGTGACTTCTAGTACCGAAATAGCTCGTCGTGTATACTACTAGGATAATATTGTAGTTTTAGTACGCAAAATTGGCTTTTTTACAAATTTAAATGCAGTGCATAGACACTAGACATAATATAAAATAGTAAATTATTTACTCTAAGAAATTTTGCGCGACATAATTACTGGTGGCTACGGAACTACACAATCAGTAGCCGACTTAATACTGACGTTAGTAACATAAACAACTGCGTTGATTTATGTAAGTTAATTAGGAGTTTATATTTTTAAATGATCAATCAAGAGTCTGAAACGTGTTCTTTTTAGTCTTAGATCCGAATTGAAGATGACCTGGACTCATCTGTCCACCTGTTGATTTTTTTTTATTATTAAATGTAATATGTAAACAAAAGTGTCGCTCAAAAAATTATGGATAACGTTATGATTAATTAAAAAAAAATCGAAAAATGTTTAAAACTTCCAGTATAATGCCAATTCTTATTTTTTTATTCTGCATGGCATTAATAATACCAGTGTGTTTTTTTCTTCGATTTTATGAATAAAGCTTTTGGAAATTCCCTAGATTGATAATTAAAGGAATTTTTATAATTTTTTGGTACCAAAGTGTCCATTGCGCCAAATTCGCAACTCACACCGGCGAGGTAGTACGGGTCACTAAACCTAATTTTTTCATAAAATTCTCGTTTTTCTGTCATTTTCTCATAAATGACAAGCGCTACACAAAAAGGATGAATGACAAAGTTGTGGGAAATTTAACTTACTACATAAAATGTCTTGTCGACTTTTTTATTGACGTTTTACTTTGTATTAGTTATTTCAAAATGTTTTACAGTATTGAAGAGAAAATAACAATGATCAAATGGTATTACATGGAAAATAGTTATCGAAGAGTATCCGACATGTTCTCTACGCTTTTTCCTGACAGACACATTCCAAGTAAGTCAACAATTCAAAATATCGTTCATAAGTTTGAGACAAAAGGTACTGTTATTAATAAATGCAGCTACTTAGAGCGAAATAATAATGTACTCGATGGAAGAGCTCAAGGAAATAATACCGAATTAGATGTTTTACTTCATGTAGAAGAAAATAAAGGAATTAGCACCAGGCTTCTTGGCAAAGTTGTAGGAAAGGATCACAGCACAGTACTACACAAATTAAAGAAATATAAATATCATCCGTACAAATATCAAAGACATAAGGAATTAAGGGAAGGCGATGAGATCCGAAGAGCAGATTTTTGTTTTGAAGTTATGGAAATGGCGAATAACGATAGGGACTTCTTACGCAATATTTGTTTTAGTAACGAATGCACCTTCACATTAAACAATGAACCAAACGTTCAAAACATCAGATACTGGAGCAAAGAAAATGAACACTGATTTGTATCTACAATTTGGACGTCGGATTATTTGACCTTTTGTCTTGAATCACAAATTGGGAACAGAAACTTTTTTAGAACTATTACAAAATCAAGTGGGCCGGCATTGGAAGAAGTTGCACCTGACAATCAAGACATTTGGTTTTAAATGGATGGTTGTCCTGCACACAATTCACGAGAAGTAAGGAAATATGTTCAAAATGTTTTCAATGGACTCACTATAGGACCAAATTACATCATAAATTCGCCAGCTAGGCCTCCTGATCTTTCGCCAAACGACTTCTTCCTTTGGGGTCATATCAAAAATGTTATTTATACAAATTTGAGTTATCAAAATTTAGAAGAATTAAAAGTTTCAATTTCAGTGGCGTGCGATCGACTATCGGCATTTCAACTTCATAATGTAAGAACTGAATTTTATAACCGTTTAGGATATTGCTTAGCAGTAAACGGAGGTCTGTTTGAGCATCTAATTAAAAAATATTAGCTTTTAGTTTCAATGTGTTGTGTTAAAACGTATTTTTAGACAGTTTTTAAGTGTGTTTTTCACCTTCCTATATAATTGTTCAATTATGTAAAAATCTCATTATGTAGTTCAGTGTAATTACTTGTATTTATTAATGATTACAACCATTATTTTCTCTTCAATACTGTAAAACATGTTGAAATAACTAATACAAAGTAAAACGTGAATTAAAAAGTTGACAAGACATTTTATTTATTACTGGTGGATTCATTAAGGTATGTAGCAGGTATGCAACGATTTTCCAAATAGTTTTTCTTAAATAACTTTTAATTGCCTTATCAGAAAAAAACGAAATTTAGTATGTGAGCTAATCCTATCAAGGTCTTTAAAATAATCTAATACAATTTTGTTGTAAATTCAATAGGGAAGCCAATATTTCAATGTATCAAAATGTACGCGATTTCTGTTGTTTACAGTTACTTGAAAATTGTGCCTGGCAAAATAAAAGGTATTATCTTCTGAAAATTTTTGTGCGCTGATTTATTACCATTTCCGACTCATATGATCAAGACAGTATTACATCGATCAACTTACTTTCACTTTTGGCTCTAAAGTCCCACCATTTCCTCTGTGAAACGCTAGTATAACGAATTCAATCGTGGTCGCTGTTCATTTATCGATGACAGTCGTGAACACCCATACAGCAGTCGGCTGTATGGGTGTTTCAAAAAGAACCAAATCCAACAAAAGTTCGCGTTCGAAGCACTCCAAAATACATGGGGCATGTTCTTTTCGGAAAAACCGATCATATGGCAACAGTGCCTTTAGAGAAACGTAGAACGATCAATTCAGAATGGTACGCAACCATTTTTCTGGCAGAAATATTCGGTAAAATACGGAAAACAAACAAACGCCGTCGGATCATTCTTTATTATGAAAATATCATATATCTTGTCCAACAACCGACTATTTGAGCACGCAAAATAATGAATTAATGGATCATTCGCCATACAGTCCGGATTTGGCACCAAATTATTTCTTTTTGTTCCCGAACGTTAACAATAAGTTATGTAATGAAAGAGAATAATAAAAAAAAGTCATTTTTAATGACACATTAGAGTTTCTTATCAATTGGCTAAAACATACATAGCGTCCCTCGAATGCGCAGTTTGCTTTACCACTTTTTAATATCTCCAAATTTAGCGTCAAAACAAGCCTATTATCATATTATTTATTCAGAACTGAATTTACTTATTTTTTAGATTTTTACCAATTTCATTAACTCTATGATAAATTAAAACTACTCGATGAACTATTAGCACAATGACTTTGACCTAGTGACTTTATCAGCTACTGTCAACAACTAAAAGATGCCTTAATTGAAAATCATCTTAAAATGTAAATATTTTAGAATTTTTTATACAATTAAACAAAGCTGGTGTATATACTTATAAATTTATGCGTTCCTAATTGCACTACATTTGTAAGATACATTGTTTAAACAATTAATAAATTTAAATAAACCAATATATTATATTTATGCATTCATGAATGGTATGCAGATTGTAATGCGAGTGTTGGTTATTATTAATTCACAATACTAAACAATTTTTAGAAAAAATTTTTTTTTTCGTGGAAAAAAAGTTTTAACAGGCACGATATATCGTCAGTCAGTGTCGCAGCATCAATTTACATTTAAACCAAGGTTTTTTTTCGCAATTTGATCGGTTTACAAATTAGATCAAGCCTTTTCTGTTTTTGGTTGGATGTACCAAGTGGCAAACATGTTTTGAATGGAAAGCCTTCGTAAAGATGTATAGGTCGTAGTATTTTAGTGAAATTCGTCTCTTCATAAAGATCCTAGTTACTTTATGAAGCATTGGCATATGGTGTAAAATAATCAAGCCACACAATCTGACGCTGAGTGTTGTTAAAAAATACCAATTGAAGTTTCCGTTAAACATCAAATGCGTTAGAATCAAATGCCTAAAAAAAATAAAAGATTATTTGGACTTGGATACAATAATTTCTGAGTTGATTTGTTCTGCATAATAATCATATATTCCAAGTTACATTCATTGGTTTTAAATTTATCAGAACGCAAATTTGGCTTTAAAATAATTAAGACACAGCGAACAGGACTGTTTTTTGAAGGCATTAAACTGAACAAGATTTTTGGCGCCCCAATCCAAGATAAGTTTGACCTACGTTCGGTTTCCAAATCAGGCTTATTGACTGGCTTGAGAAATTGAATGTTAGAGTGAAGGGTAATATCGTCCGAAAAACTATGAATGGGATTGATTGTGGAAGAAAGAAGATCGTTAATGTGTAGAAGAAACGGAGTGGGTGCCAGTACTGAGCCCTGGGGCACCGCAGCATTAATTTGGTAGAAGCTGGAAGAATGACCATCTATCATTTAGTTTACTTTATTGCAAAATGGACGTAAATTCATTTATAATTTTGTACTGGTATCATCGAAAACGGCGTAGATCAGTTAATTATCGATTTTAGGCGAACTACCGAAAATTCTGCGGTTTAACCGCGGTAATAATTGGATTTTAGGACAGGATTGATAACTTTGAAATAAATCAAATTAATAAAACGTTATAACCAAACTTAACCCTACCCGCCTTAATGCAGTGGTAAATACCGATTTCTTTTGGTTATAATTGGTTTAACGCCTAAATTCGATTAATGAGAACCCACATCTAAATGATGTAAGAGTTTTGCAGAAGTCAGTAGCGGCTGATCCATAAATAACCAATAAATCAAAAATGATATTTTGTTTAAATCAATCAATCCAAAAAATTAATAAAAATCTTAATATTAACTTCCTTAATTTTCCGTTGCCATTCTAAGTCGCTAGAATTCGCGCCTTATATTCCTTACCAATGTTTTAGGTGGCGGGAATTATTTTTGCCCTGACCCTCCCGTCTGTCTGAACATGCAGCCGCTGCATGATATTTCCCCACCCGGCGCCAAAGAGCTATTCCATACGGCATTTAGCACGCGAGAGGGCGATATATTTTTTCACCAGCGCGATTTGATTCGTTGCCAGGGATGTTACAAAATGCACAATTGTGCATATTGATGCACATTTTTGCGGAATATGCACAGTATGTACCTCATTTTTAAAATATGCACACTTTGTAGTTTCCACTACAACTAATAATTAACTTTCATTTTACACTACAATACACACTATACACAAATAAAAACAAGGAAACATTCTGACAAATACAGGCCTATAACGTCATTCGATTCCTCCCCAGTCCCAAAGCTGGCAACACTGCCTAAGGTGCCCAATTTTTGAAACATTCGAATACGAAAATTTAACGTTGTTGACCGTTTTTCAATTATTTATCGGTAATAAGCCTGGTCCTCATAAATGCGAATATTTTGTAGGATCTTTCCGATTGGTCAATTTTTAAAATAATATAGATTTTGACCAATCAGAAAGATCCGCACCTAAATATTTGCAATTTGCATTTATAAGGACTAGAGGCTATAGCGTATATTTTTAAATGCGAAATGTTTCAAGAATTGGACCCCTGATGGAAGATGCACAATTCTCAGTAAATATGCACAATCGTTTTAATCCTTCATGCACACTTCAAAATTTCCGTGTAACATCCTTGATCGTTGCCTGTGGGGCACCATTTTATTTGTTGCTGCCGCTTTTCCGCATGTTTAAATAATAGGAGTGGCAAATAATGTACAAAATTTTTTAAAAGGAGAGTATTCCCGACTTTCGGTCGGTTGCAAAGTACATCTAAAATCGCTTGGTACATCTATTGCAGATCTGAAGCTTACTCAGGCTGATAAATCTACGAACGTCGTTTGTTATACAAGGCATTTTAAGAAAAACGTTTACAAGAAAAATAAATTGATAAAAGGTTGTAACACATTAAATGCCAATATACTAGGGCACGTGCCGCTACTGGCAGACGTATAGTGTGAACAAGCCCTTTTAAATGTAAGCATCACTGCCGAACACGGTAAAAAATAACGATTTGATAAATTAACTTAATTGGTGTTGTGCAAACGGGCGTTTCTTATTCTTAAAATATAAAAGGTGAAAGCTACATAAAGGCTGACCGCAGACACTACTAGAATTATTTTTTGCTTGAGTTTTTATGATACAAATAATATTAAAATATAAACAGACTTAGCCAATGAAAGAAAACAACATAAATTATATTATTACTTAGTTTCAGAGAATAAGCAATATTACCTCTGATATCAGTGCAAATAAATAAAAAATTAATTGATGGTGCTTCTTCAGTGTATCCTGCCTTAGGAGCCCACAATTGTGTTCAGTTAAGACGATGGTTGAAGTGCCCTGGTCGTCCTCAAGAAGGAAATAAATTTAATATATTACCCTATCACTAGTTTTCTTTTTTACACAACTGATGGAGCGTTGGATCACATTCTCCTTCAAAATGAAGTAAACAAATATCTGTGTCTTTATTTACATTACCTATTCCTTGGAATCGATCATCACCTCGTCCACACCGCTTCACCCACAAATCGCATTTAGCACATTTGGGAACAATTTTTTAAGTGCTTTCGCTTACTTATTTTAATAAGTTTTCGGCGATATTTAAAACAAGGCTTTGGAAAAGTAATAGAATAATTAAATTCTCCTGAAATGATTTACTACGCGTATCAGGCGGCAAACTCCATAACAACAACATTTTTAGCCCCTTTCAGTAGTGATGGTGGCGGTTGGAGGACCTGGACCCCTTGGGGCACTTGGATGAGGTCCGATGTCAGCAAACCACAATGCACTTTATAATCTTAGGCTATCAATATTTAGAGTATTGCGCATGTGCAAATAATTAGGAATCTTTGGCGAGCCTCTTATCTACGTCACAGCTCAAATTACGTGGGTTAGGCTATTTAGGGTACAACATAATTAGGAATCTTTGGCAAGCCTCTTATCTACGTCACAGATAACGTTAGCGCTAAAAATGGCGGACGTTGCCGATTATACAAAGAGCGTATTTGAAAAAACATTTTATACTTCTAGGCTATTTAGGGTACAACATATTTAGGAATCTTTGGCGAGCCTCTTATCTACGTCACAGATCAAATTACGTAGGCGTTAAAAATGGCGGAAGTTTGAAAAAACACTTTATACTTCTAGGCTATTTAGGGTACAACATATTTAGGAGGCTTATTACTGAAGTTATTCTACAGGGAGTTTATTGTCAATGTTAAGCTAAAATAGCAAAATGTCTATGGAGCCAATTTCAATATTTGTTTCCGAAAGTACAACGTTTAAATTCTATTTCTGCAAAAAATATAATACAAAATGTGAAGGGCACAGTGTACATCTGTATAATAGAAAGCAAAAGTTGTTTATCAGAAATTATATTAAGTCATGCCGTTCGGATGCAAAAAGTGTACCCCTAAAAAATAAGGGAAAATTTGAAGAGAGGGCACACCGTACAAAAACATTCTGTATAATAGAAAACAATCAGAGCCAAAATTAGAGTGTAAAAAGACAGTAGCAAACGTATTTTAACTAGGATGATTACGTCACCGTACAAAAATAGATATATCAAAAAAAAAAGACAGGTAAAAAATATATATATATATATATATATATATAAAAAAATAGGTATTTGAAAAAGTCCAAAGGCGTGGCGTAAAAAGACAGTAGCAAACGATTAGACCAAGTAAAAAGTGGCACTTTAGCGGTCAAAAATATATTTTATGTATTTAAAAACTAATTATTATCAAGGGTCCCGATAAATCCAAACACCTTGTATAACAAACTATAATACCATTTTAAAAAATTAATATGATTTATTAAAAAATAGCAGGCTTGTAAAATAATCCCACGAAAATGTGTAAAAACATGTTTACTATTATGATGTTATTCGAACGATACACTGTGGTTTTGCAAAAATATGTTTATGCAGAGATTAAAAAATATTATTCTTCATAATAAACACTGTTCTCACGACAGCATTATATATATAAAAGCGTATTCCAAATGGTAGTGACAGTTATAGAGCTATGTTACAAGTAAACAAAATGTCTTTAAGTGAAATTAATAAAATTGGTATGTTAGCCAACAATAAACCATTATTAAGAGCCACAGAGATGGAGGAAAATAAACCATATCCGATAGTTAAATTAGAAAATGTGGTTTCGGTGAACTTTAGCTCCATTTTTAAACAGCAATATTTTGATATAATTTTTTTTTTCACTTATTTGTTACACCATTATAAAGCACATAGGGTCTGAAAAAATTAATTTTTCACTCACATTATCACAAAATAAAATAATTTCTTTATTTCCCATATAAAATATACAAAAGTAATATGGCTGACCAACATGAAAAAAGTGAGAAAGAATACATACAAAAAGAGATGATACGATGTCATTTTGTTTAGGATTTCTTCCTTAAAAAAGCAATGTTGCCAGATGTTTTCTAATAATTTGTTATTATTGAAGGTTGTTTTTTTCTATTTACCAGAAATGAAGTTTTTTTTTTATAAAAACAACAAATTACAACTAACCAACAACAACTTTCAAACTATTACCTAGTTGTGGTTAGTTGTCGTTAGGTTTTCCTCATTAAATTGTAAAATTTCTTTATTATAAATGCGCCGTCGAACAATTTTTTTTTGATCCGGCAACGTCGCAAATTCTGGCCTTTTACTTAACGTAAAACATAGTGTTTTCGACTTTTAATTTCATTTTCTCTGCAAAAATGCATTTTTCGGATTTTTCTTTTGAAATCTACTAAACAAAATGTGTTCTTTTTATCTGTAATATTTATTTTCTTCAAATCGAATGGAGCTAAACGACACCGGACCCAGAAAATGTCAGCGGAAAATTTGGGCAGCAGACAATGGTGGAGCTGAATGAAAATATCGTGTTCTTACCGAAAAGGATGACGTTGTCTGACGATCAGTTAAAAGAATTAAAATCCAAAAAACTGGCCCTAGTGTTAAGGGGGTTAAAAAAATTGGACAGCTTAACGAGACACCACTTTTAGAATTTATAACCGAGTGAGTGTAAAAATTGTAAGTACCTTATTTTTTTTATTATACAGTGAAGGAAAATATTTTTGAAAATTAAAATACGTTATTACATTTAAACTAAATTGGTTATTTTTAAATTCAATATTTTTATCAGTTTTTCAAAATATGCTCAATTTCCATTAACTTTGTAATAAACAATTTTATACAGGGTTTGTTGTTGTAGCAATTTTCGTTTAGTTTTTGAAAAAACAAATTACATTATTAAACTAATTTGGTTGAACAGGGCTTGTCGTTGTAGCAGTTAATGAAAATATTGTCATTACATTTGAAACTAATTTAATACTTTTATCTGTTTTGGAAAATGCCTTTGTAATAATAAATTTTTGCTAAAAAAAAACGAACAGGAATCCGAAAAAGATATACGTAATTATATGATTCGAATAGGCTGCCTTCTGGCAAATTTTGAAATCTCATCATTATAATTTGGATATTAATTACTTTGGTTTTTTTTACAGAAACAATACAAATGAAGAAATTAACGATGTTCTTATGCCCTACCCCAACGAGACCTTCGCCTGTCCACAATGTCAAAGGTATTTCTGTTTCTGTAAATGGTCAATCAAAAAACACATCTGGATTAGAAGATCTGATTTGCTTTGTCATGAGTCAATCCCCGATTCGAGCTGAAAAATTGTAATAATATAAAAAAGTTATGTATTTAATTTCAATATTACTGTAAACAAATTTCTTCTTTGTATTGTATTGTATTGTAACTTAAATAAACATTATCGATTTAATATTATTTACTGGTTTATTATTCAAGGATGTATTTTAAAAAAGTTATTTATGTATTTAATAATAAATACTATTTTATTCACTTCACTTAAAGACATTATTTTTACTTGTAACGTAACTATATAAACATTTTAGTCTCACTCTGTATTTTTAATTAAACAATCATTCCCAGAAATGCGACTGTTTCAAGGATAGTTTCTTATCACATAATACAAAAGATAAGAACGTTTAGTTCTCTGTTAGAAGTGTTAAAAATGGATTAGAATTGTTTTGAAAGTAAACAAGTGATTTTTTTTTAAAAAAAAGGTAAGAAATATTTTTTTTTAAACAAAAATTAAAAAGTATGTAGCCATGTAAATTAAAAATTGTTTTCATCTATATATTTGACAGAAAATAAAGAGAGGAAAGACAAATATTTATCTTAAAAAAAACCTGTTAACTTTTAATATTTATACAAGGCGTCCACTAGAACTCGTAAAATATTACT
This sequence comes from Listronotus oregonensis, assembly GCA_019359885.1. Taxonomy (NCBI): domain Eukaryota; kingdom Metazoa; phylum Arthropoda; class Insecta; order Coleoptera; family Curculionidae; genus Listronotus; species Listronotus oregonensis. Next base: position 93,826 of record JAHBCN010002296.1, read on the forward strand.
AAAGGCAGAAAAAAAAATACCTGTTTAAAAATAGTTAACACTCTTTGTTTATATAAAAAAAAATGAATTGGTGTTTGATTTAATACAAATATTATCCTGTTGTTGTATGTTAAAATATCAATATACAAGGCGTCAATAGTTTAAAAAATACTAAAAGAGAAAAAATACCTTTTAAGATCTAAAAAAAATTTTAACACTCTT
>JAHBCN010002297.1:0-47500 GCA_019359885.1 Listronotus oregonensis
ATATATATATATATATATATATATATATGCTGAAATGCAGATTGTTTTATTGTTTGTATGTATGCAATAAAATATTTTTATTTAGTCGTTGATTGAATATTTGCGGGTATTTTTACTAATGCTCTATATTTAATTGTAGACCGGAACATAACAGATTGACACATGAAATATTAAATAGAAACGTACGGGTCAATCATAAGCATTAATTACTTAATATGACACAAATAATTTATACTTGTGCGGCTGTATGCAAATGTCTAGTTTTAAGTTAAAAATACAAGGTTTCAAAAAATATATTAAACTAGAGACTGTTAAACCATTTTATTGTATATATAAAAAAATAAAAACTTTAAAATGCAACCTTAATATATAAATAATTTTTATTCTAAAAAGAAGATACTCCGGTCAATCTAGACATTCAAAGGTATATAAATTAACATTAATCTGAAAGTGATTAAGATTGTTTAAAACATAATTAAAAATAAAATTTTAAAAGTCCCCATCGTTTCGGTACGTGGAAAAAAATGACTTGAAGTCAAAAGTAAAAAAAATGTTTTTTCGCGCTTTTTTTCAAAACGATAAGTTTAATTGTAAAATTACCTTTTACAAAAATTGTAGACCATAAAATTATCTATTATAAAGATATCAATGACTTTTTCCTAAAAGCCACTGTTCCTAAGATATAATTCAAAAAGTTGTAAGCGTCATTGTATGCTTAAGTACGTCACGTATATACATTTCTGTAGCTGTAATAATATACATAAGTATAACTATGAAATTTCGCTTTTTTCTTTGTATGTACGGAGCTCCTAAAAAAACCTGCTATCGATTTCCATGTTTTGTTAAAATTACTCGAAATAAAAAACAAGTGCAATTAGCTTGTCTTCCTCTAACCTCAGTTGCTGCTCATCAACATTTTTTCCGGGTATATTACCAAGTTTAGGTGTGGCTTGGTTATAAGCTAGATCCAAAAGATTGGGGTTGGAAGTTGGTCGATATAACATTAGAACCAATTCAGACTGAACACATTTTTTTACAACTGTAAAAAAGGATGCAATGCTAAATGTGGTTGCAAAAAAAGTTGGACTGTTTGGTTCTCTGGCATGCACAAATTGTCAAGGCCGGTCGTGTTGTAATATTGAATCGCCAACAGCAGAGGATTCGTTTGACACTGACAAACCAACATACGATACATCGCTATTGACGCAATTCACTTACGCCCAGAATGAAGAAGTAGAAGGAAATCAAGAAGAAGAAGAAGAAAAAGAAGAAGATGAAAAAGAAGAATATCAAGAAAATCAAGAAAAAACACAACAAGGAGAAGTAAATAAAGAATAAGAATCGGACGAATAAATTTTCTATGGTTTTTTATTTTCCATCGCTTTTATCAATTCCAACCCTTGCAAATATCTGTTATTATGCAAAAGTTTTCAGTTAAACAGAATTACAACAGACCTGTGGAATAGGCCACTGGAAAAACCACGTTAAAAAAGACGCGTTAAGTACACTACCTTAGATGTTGGGTGGAAACGTGTGCATACAATAACGCTTACAACTTTTTGAATCGGTTACTTAATATAACACAAATAATTTAAACCCTTATGCATCGAACTTTCTACAGATTCAATTTGCTATAACCTTAAACTTGCTAATTTGTCTTAAACGCTAGGTTTGTCTTAAATTACGTAACCTAAATGCTGAAACAATATTTGTTTGTAAACAGGGTGTCTCGAATCTGACTTTAAACTAGTATCTTTAGACGACTAAACAAAACGAGATTTCGCGACGAAGCAATCTCGAAAATTTGTGTAGAGAAAGGGAGAAGTAATGCCCAATTCGAGTGACACAATTTAAATTATGACAAGAAATTTAAACCACACACAAAATTATTACATCGGAAGTGCGTACTGCTTATTTTTTTACCTACATCTTAAATACAAACCCTTACTTTCAGGGTCACTAGTGTTTTAAAACAACTCCACACAAAAATGGAAACAGGCCACAGGCCAAATCAATCGCTTAACGCATTACAAGACACATGTTTATACCATTTCTTAATGGGTGGAAATACACTTGCTCTTCTCCTCTTTTCTCTGGTTTGTGTATATGTAAAGTCTATCATGGGACTTCCGCTTTGGCCTCCGTTCAGTTAACCACGTGTTTTTGGGAGCTACAAAGCCTTCTCGGTAAACATTCGCTGGCGGCGCGGAAAACCGAGTTTTTGCTCCTGAAGAACAAAGGGGGAATTCATTAGCCATCTAAATGTACCGCGGAAGTTACTTTGTTATTTTTTTGGATGATATTTTAGGCTACGAAAATTATCCAGGGGATGCGCTAGCAAAATAAGTATCTGCAAAGAACTAAATAAAAATTACTGTTTTAGCGGAGTCACCAAATGCAAACGTTATTTTTGGAGCTGAATAATAGCTTGTTTGGACTAGTAATTTAAACTAATATTAGGAAACGCACAAAAGCTTTGCTTTAAATTTATCCCATTAGTGTAATAAGAAGAAAAACCCATAGGAAAAGTGGTTAAGAAAAAAGAACATAAAAATACCATACTAAACTAAAAATAATTTAAAAAAACAACAAAGATTTTTAAATATGTTTTACTTTTGTCAAAAGAGTAATAAATGCTAGACTTGGTCAGAATATTGACCTTTTGTGTTATATAATATATATATATATATATATATATATATATATATATATATATATATATATATATATATATATATATAATAAAAGGAGGATAGTCTTGACTTGACTAGTTAGAAACCAAGATTGTGGTTTTTGGGGTTTAAGTCAGATTAGGCTTTTTTTAAAAGTAAAACTCTTTGTTATTACTACCGAGCTTTCGAGAATTTATTGTTCCCTTCATCGGGGCTGAAAAATACAGAGAAAAGCGTTAAAATTAAGATCTTAAATACTAAAAACAAATGGATTACCTTGGGTACAACGTGAGTATTAATTGAAGTATTGTTGCGACACTCAAGAACATCAGAACCATAATTAATATACATAACGATTAATTAGCTACATGCTGTTTAATTCACTATGTACCATAACCTCACTTATTACCGGCATGGTTTTTGAACTATGGAGCGAAAAGAGAATAAAATTTTTTTGCAGGTTACTACATGAAGAGACGCAAAAATCTGCGGATCACTACGCGGAACTGATATTAGATGTCGCCAGCTGTGAGTGTCGTCACCCCCTCCTGTCACTAAGGGGGATGACGGCCCTCAAAGCTGGTACTGTCTCACTAGATGGCGCGATGGGAGTGAGTCGCCTCCCTCTCACTAAGGCGACTTACCCCACTGTGTAATTAATTCCCCTTTCGCCTTTTTTACAATGTTAAAGTTTATTGTTTCAAATTATTAATTTTAATTTATTATATATTAAGAAACTATGATAATTAAAGAACAGACTTATCTCCAGTGGGTATCTTGCAAGTTTAGAGTTACCAGGGAGAGAAAACAAGCTTAAAGAGAGAAATGAAAAACAAAGAACAACTTTTTATGTTAACTTATAAATATCTAAATGTACTGGTGCATAACAAGCTGGCAAGTATCAACATTAAAATCATGAACCACAGAAGAGACCGAGGCGGCAACCCCGGCCCCTTGGATTTACAGTATTATATAAGAGTATATGCGTTCGTTCAGCAATACTTTTTTTTTTAATACAGTTGTTGGATAAATGTGTTTCAGCCATCTCAAGAAACAGTGCTTTTTTAAGTTATTTTTTAGTAAAAGGAGACCGATGTATAGTCTGGTTTGTCCTGTACCCCGGGATGTTCTAAAGCACAAGAACGTTTCTGGTCTACAATCCTTCTGTGTGACGTTAATCTGTCTTTGAGGACTCTTGCAGTTTATCCTATGTATCGGTTGCAGGAGGAGCAAGGAATAAAACCCCCCCCGGTTTATAGGATTTGATTTATTTTTTAAGGGGTGAAAAATTTCCAACTTTTTTAGAAAACTTTTTGGTTTTAATAGTCTGTGAGTTTTTGAAAACTTTTATGATTTTAGTAGTAACATTGTTTATTGCTGGAAGAGCATAAAGTCATAAGTCTATTGTTGAAAAAATGCAGAGATATCGGGGTGCCTTACCAATCATTGGATTTTGTACTGTAGTGGACTGTCTAGTGTTATAGATTAGTTTTTTAAAATTTGGTTGGGAAAAAGGTTACTAATAATGTATTATATAGTTTGCCTTTTTTTTTGTTTAAAAGATTGATGGTGTTTTGTTAACCTAGATTTTATTAAAACCAATTAAAATTTTTTTTTCAGGGGTATGAATGGTAATTCATGTGGTAATTCTACCCCTGAAAAAAAAATTCGTTAATCTCACGTTTACCCAAGGTAACCTTTTTTTTTTAGATTTTTTAATTTTAAGCTTTTCTCTGTATTTTTCACCCCGATAAGGGGGGAACAATAAATTCCGAAATGGTAGTAATAACAAAGTTTTACTTTTAAAAACTTCTGATTAAACCCCAAAAACCACAATCTTGGTTTCTAACTAGTCAAATCAAAATATTTTTTTATTATATATATATATATATATATATATATATATATATATATATATATATATATATTATATATATATATATATATATATATATATATATATATATATATATATAAATTTTTAAATATATATATATATATATATATATATATATATATAAAATATATAAAAAAAAAAAAAAAAAAAAAAAAATTAAAATTAAAAAAAAATTAATTTAAAAAATTTATTTTTTTAAAATTTTTAAAAAATAATAAAAAACATAAATTAATTAAATTTTTAAAATTAACGCTGGTTATGCTTCAAAACGTGTTGAAAGTGGCCTGTTGACTTCTAAACATTTCAAAATTTTTTTTGACAGGGGGGACACGATTTAAATGTCGGAGTTATAATGTACAAGCTTGTCGAATACGGTTTTTCATGTTTTCTGGTGTGGTTGGTGCTGTAGCCATTATTTTTGTTTTAAAACCCCAAGAAAGAAATCTAAAATAAATCTAGCAGGCCAATTTACAGGACCACCTCGCCCAATCCCCCCATCTCCAAATATGTAATTCAGAGAATCTTACTTGCCGCGAAAGTGGGTGGAGCACCATTTGCTGAAACCACACTTCTTTTCCCCAATTCCATTGTCATTTAGAAGCTGCGGCAAATTGTTTTTAAAAAGTTATTGTATTTTCCCCATTTGGGGCCATAAAAAAAAATTAATTTTTGTCTGCAACAATACCACACCAGGTATTCACTGCCAAAAGGGTGCTGATTTGGCACCATCCTAATCCGGGGATTTTCACTGCCCAATAGTGCATATTGTGTCTATTGACCTTAAATTAAAACAGAAAATTAACAAGTAATACCAAATGCAAAAATATCCTAGTGGAAATAAATAGTTACCTGACCACAATTAGTAAATAGCCTCATCAGAAAAAATCACTTGGTTTTAAAAAACATGATTTTCTTGAATTTATCCTTAACCGGTACAAAATGTTACTCGATTTTTTAAAAACCTCGCCGTACAGTTCTTGGTGAAGACTAACGTGATAAGGGTGAAAAAATTTAGGAAAAAATAGTTAGTACTGATTTTTGACACACCCAACTTGAGCAAGTTCTCTGGAACCGTGGGGATTTAAATTAATGGCGCCCAAAAATTAACGGGCCTGTCTTCACTGGTTTAGTTCGTCGCCGAATTCTCTTTTTGGCACGAAGGTTTCCAGTATTGCGAGCTCGGTCTTCCAGCCTCTTAAAGCCATGTGGGACTTAGGAAAGCATGAAACCTGACAGCCCACAATTGTGGCTTCCCCCGGAATTCTTCCTACATTCACCCAAAATTTAACATATTGACTCAATGTCGTAGTTTTCTCCAACTGAAGAGATCTGAAAGAGACTAGGATATTTTGACACAAATGTCACTATTGCAGAGTAGGGGGTTACCTAAGTAACTACCAAATGCAACAATTTTCGTTTTATCATAATTTTTGACGAAGAATAAACTAAAATTTTTAAAATAAAATTGATTATTGATAAGTATGCAACCCGTAAAGCAAATGAAGTAATTTTTTTACACTTATGTAGTTTTTTTTCTGATTAAAAAATTTATAGAAAAAATACACCTTTCCATTTTTAAAAATTTGAAGTTACCCCCCCCCCCGTCAAAAACGGAGGGTAAAAATTTAATCACGTCAAGTATGTCCCCCTTGCTACTTGTTACCCATACCAACTTTTGTTAAAATCTAAACTTTTTTAGAGATATCGCATTGTAACACTTTAAAATCCTCACACTGTGTATTTATATATATATATATATATATATATATATATATATATATATATATATATATATATATATATATATATATATATATATATCATATATAATATTTTTCCCAGTATGTTTTCTAAGTTCTGAATGTATTTCTGACATTTAGCCTGCTTTTCCCCAAATGATATCAACGTCATCCGAAAAAGTCAGGAATAGGTTAGGGCCATTATTTTGAAAGACCTTCGCTGGAGGGCAGATTTAAGCCCTTCGGTTAAATATTCAAGAGCAACATTCTCTCTGATCTGAATGTTCAGTGGGTGGTAATATACCACTGCATATTAAAAAGCAGCGGTGATAGGGCATCGCCTTTTTAAGGCCATTGTTGATATCAACACCCCCCTAGAAGCTTTGTCCAACTCTAATCTTGCTTTTTGAGCCGCCAATACAAGTTGGGTCATTCTTATGATATCAATATATATATATATATATATATATATATATATATATATATATATATATATATATATATATATATATATATATATATATATATATATATATATATATATATATATATATATATATATATATATATATATATATATATATATATATATAAAATATATATATTTATATATTAAAAAAAGTAAGTAATAAATAAGGTGTACTATTCAAAAGTGTTAATTGTAGGTCGTATTACTTTGTTGCAATTCAAACCATTTTTTTAATAATTCTTTAGAATTTTACGAAAAGAAAATACACGAGATAGCAATTTAAGATTTTTTGTATTTGTTAAGATAAATCAGCAAGTCTGGGTACATAAAATTTAGGGAAACATTACTAATTATTTATGAAAACGCCAATATTTAATAAATTATTATATAAAAAATATTTTTAAAAGCTAGCCTTTATTTACAGGTACTAATAGAAAAAAAACCTTTAAATCAAAGTTTATTTTTATTAATTATTATATTTTATCATTTATTAAATATAAAAGGTTGTCCCAACATTAACCTGTTTTATAAACAAAAAATATATAATTAAAAAAAATATATAATAATTATTATTTTTTAATTACTTATGTCAAATGTCAAGATCAAGTTACATATTGTATTCTTTTTGTTTATCTACACATGCATATCTCGCCACAAGCTTTTTATATCATATAAATTGTGTAATGTAATAAATTGATGGGTTTGATTTAATTTAAAGTTTATTTTCTTCTTTTTAGTACATGTAAATAAAAGCTTGTTTTTAAAAATGTTTTATACTCCTTTTTTTATTTTTCGCTGGACACCTAACTTTTGTCAAGTTTTAACTACCTAAAATTGGTATGGCGGCCATCTTGTATTCCGCTATTTTGATTTTCTACCCTTGAGCCCTTTCATTTGATATCCATGTCATGGGGGTGCATAAAAACTAACTAGTCCACCATCTTGGGCTGTCCGCCATATTGCGGACACTTAGCTAACCATGCATTGTCATCCAAACTAAACGTGAATGCAAAACTTTAGGTCAATTGTTTAAAGATGTTTAAGAATTTAGCTTCCAAAAACATAGTCCACCATCTTTGAGAGTCCGCCATATTGGATTTATAGTATTTTATTTTTTGTATTCTTCTCAGCAAACCCTTTAATTAGATACATAATGAGTGCATAATGTCCGCCATCTTGGGCAATCCGCCATATTAGATGTAGAATGACGTCACTTAGCTAACCATGCATTTTTATTTAAACTTAACATGCATGCAAAATTTTAGCATAGTCGGTTAAGGATAATTGCTTTAAAATTCAGTTGCAACATACGTGCATACATACATATAAACATTGCAAGTTAAATAAAAGCTTGTAGAATGGCAGCGCTTGACGTCAGTTGCAACACTCATTTCGGATTTTATAGACAAATGTAATCTTAAATAAAAAATCCCGTTATCGCCCTGTATCTTTACTCCTGTAGAGAGCAGCTTATTAACTTTAAAAAAACTTTGTAATCCAATTTGCCAGCTTGCGCTCCTATAATGTCGTCAAAAAATTATTAATTAAGAAAGAAATCTTATACTGAAAAAAAACTTTTTTTTGTTACCTTATTAAACTTTTTTAATAAAACAACAACTGATTTACCTTTTTTAGCCAACTTTATGCTTTATAGTGTGGGGGTTGGAGGAGTGAAAAGAAAAGTTGTTAATAGCCGGTCCATTTTATTTAATTCCGTTAGGGACGTATTTTTAATAAGAAAATAATCTGTTAAAAAAAAAGCCGCTTAGAAAAAAAGTGGAAAATTTCGGTTGTTGATAGCCGCCTGCCATTAAAACGACGCAGTGTCCATATGTCCGACAACTAATGAAGAAATGCTGGGAATTTTACCGAGACCTCCATTAACTATTTGTCGATATCAGGTAAGCCTATATGACACCGTCCCGAGAGTAAAACTGTGGCAAACAATTACAGAACTAGACTTTCCGAAAAAACTCATAAGAATGACCCAACTATGTATTGGCGGCTCAAAAAGCAAGATTAGAGTTGGACAAAGCTTCTAGGAGGTGTTGATATCAACAATGGCCTTAAAAAAGGCGATGCCCTATCACCGCTGCTTTTTAATATGCAGTGGTATATTACCACCCACTGAACATTCAGATCAGAGAGAATGTTGCTCTTGAATATGTAACCGAAGGGCTAAAATCTGCCCTCCAGCGAAGGTCTTTCAAAATAATGGCCCTAACCTATTCCTGACTTTTGCGGATGACGTTGATATCATTGGGAACAGCAGGCTAAATGTCAGAAATACATTCAGCAACTTAGAAAAACATACTGGAAATATAAGGCTCAAGATTAATGAAGAAAAAACAAAATGTATCTATTCCACCAGAAACAACCGGACCAGAGATAGAATAGGTCACAACATTACCATAAATGAATACAACTTTAAATGTGTCAAAAAAATTTAAATATCTTGGAACAACGCTCTCAGATGACAGTGATGGGGTAGAAGAAGTTAACTGTAAAATACAAGCCGAAAAAATGCCTTTATTCAACTCACAATTTATTAAAATTAAAGCAGACATTAGGACCTACAATAATAACCATATACAAAACAATAATTAGACCAGTTGTGATGTAAGGATGTGAAACGTGGACGGTGACCGTGGAAAATGAAAAACGCCTTCGAGTTTTTGAGCGGAGAGTACTCAGAAAAATATATGGTCCAGCCGAAGACGCAACAACGGAAAAAAATTGTACAAATAGGGAGATAAAAGATCTATACGGAGAACCCAACCGAGAAATAAAATCCAAACGATTACAGTGGGCGGGACATGTGAAAAGACTTTCGGATAATCTTACTGTCAGGCTTGTACGGGTGTTGGTAAAAGAACCCTAGGCCGCCCACGACTCCGATAGAGAGACAATATTGCCAAAGACCTGGGGGCAATGTGAATCCAAAATCCCCTTGATGCCATGAGTGACAGACAACAGTGGAGGACTATTGTGAAGTCGGCAAAAACCCACCCTTGGGCCACGGAGTAAGTGAGTTAGTATTGTCTACAACAAAATAAGCATAAAAACATCATCAGACTTAGCGTAGACGTTACATTTGCGGTCAGACCGATATAATTAAAAAAAATCAGGTTTTTAAGCTACATATAGCCCTTTAAAATTGAAATATGGTATAGATAATAGATAGACGGTATAAAAAATGGTCAGACCTTGCGGTATGGGTGCAAAAGTTGTCAGCCATCATGGTCTAAGCAATTAGTTAATAATGGTAAAAAAAAAAGAAATACTGGTCCTAAAATACGTGCAATAGCTCATTCGATCCGAATAATGTCTGGAGAAATGTATGGGCAGCAAAAGTTATAAACATTTATAGATGAAAAAAGGTATTTCGGTTTTTTGCCGTTATCTCATAAACTATTAATATTTTGGAGAGGAGGAAATTTCTAAATGAAAACTCTCGACATCCGAAACTCCATTTCCATTATTTATAGTTTTAATTTAACGCTGAAAATGGGCCTTCACGAGGCTTCAAAAACCGAGTACGTTACACTAAATAATTTTTTTAAGTATTAAATATTAATTAAAATTTTTTTAAAAATTCCGGTGTATTCAGATTCAAAACACTTTCTAGAATTTATTCCTGTTGAAAATTTAACTTAAAATTATTAGACAACTTTTATTTAACAAAATTGTCTCGAAATCATCTTCAATATAAATTAAAAAAAATGTGTAAATAGTTGTCTTAAAACTTTTTCGCTTTGTAGAGCCCTTTTTATAAACAAAGTTCGAAACAATTTTGTTAATTAACATTTGTCTAACTTGTTGAAACGTTAACTTTAGGTTATGTTTTTTTTTTAATTTTTTAATTAATATCTAATACTTTCAAAAAATTATTTAGTGTGACGTACTCGGTTTTTGACGCCGCGCGCGAAGCTCAAAATGTCGCACGAAGGCTCATTTTCAGCGTTAAAGTAAAATTTTAAATTATGGAGATGGAGTTCCGGGAGTTAAAACTTTTTTTTTGAAAAATTTCTTATCTTTAAGGATCTTTTGTTAAAATTTCCAAAATATTATTAGTATATGAGATCGGCAAAAAACAAAATACCTTTTTTTCATCTTTAATTGTTTAAACCTTTTGCAATTTTTTATGTGCTAATTAATAAATGCTTCCGAAGCATTTATCTAGATATTATTTCGGATCAAATGAGCTATCGCACCTATTTTTAAAAGCAGTATCTCTATTTTTTACTATTTTCAACTTATTGCTTAGACTATCAATAAATCGGTTGCACGTCGAGCTTCATGTCGCAGTCTGGTGACTTTTGGAAAGAGACTTCTAGTTCTGACCATTATTTTTATAAACGTATATCTATAACCAATCGCAATTTTAAACTTATTTTTTGATGTTTATATAACAGTCTGAAAATGTTTTTTTATGCTTATTTAGTCATAGACAATACGCTGTTTCAATGGCAGCTATCTATTAATAACTTAAATTATCCATTTTTTTTTTGTTATTAATTACATTGTCGTTCTTGGCGACAATGTAATCTCGTTGTTATTTTTTTTAAGAATGTTAAGAATTAGGTTTAACATTGGCAACACAGCCAAATTGGCTAGTGGAGGGACACAGCTGTGTGTGGCTCTCTCTCTCTCTCTCTGTGTTCTGGCTTCTTCTGTATACTGAGACAATATTAGTATGCTCTCAATAAACCACGTTAAAAAATAGTCGTGTTTAAATTTCCCAAAAAAATTAAATAGGGAAACACGGACCCTAACACTCGTAATCTGACCTATCATTTTGTTATTAGAGAACACGTGCTTAACGTAATTAAATGAAATGAACAGGATACTTTTAAGTTTTTTTAGCCCTTTAGCTCCCGGACTATTACAGTTACCTAGTCGGGCCGGGCGAATTATTATTATGCAAAAATCGACCCAATTTTTTATTCAGTCGATAGTCCCCACTTAAGATACAATCTACTTGCCGGCTGAATAAGTTTACGAACCGTGTTCGGTTTATATCAAACTAATAAACTACCGAGAGTCTTGAATTTATTGGTCCTTGATAAACTTAATATAAATTTTGCCTTTTGTTGGATGCTTTAGACCAAAAATAACGTAATAAATTTTACTAAAAATAGAAGGTTTGCTGTAATGGTTTATAGTAGATTTTTTTTTATTTTAGTGGGGGCTTCAAGCCTAAATGCTAAAGGGTGTGCACAAGAGCTCTGGATTTAAATTTGTCGCCATTTTGTTTGTGCGAGTAATTCAATTTTTATTTTTTGACAGCTGTTACTTACAGACCACGCGATTAAAAGTTATGAAGCACTATTCAGACCAACAACGTTTAATTATTTCGAAAACTCACTACAAAAATGGGGAAAGTTTTGCGAAAACAGTTCGCAGATTACGTGTAGTTTTTGGTTGCAATAATGCTCCAAATCAGTCGACAAGTCGCCGCTTAACTACAAAAAGTTAGACGAAATTTACATTAATTGATGAAAAGACCCCTGTTCGTCTCCGTCCTTGTCGATCCATCGAAAACATAGCCGCAGTGAGGGAAAGAGTGGCAGAGAATTCAGGCATTTCCATTCGGTATCGTGGTCAAGAATTGAACATTTCCAGACCCACCTTGCAACGAATTTTAACAAAATATCTGCATTTGTTCGCGTACAAGATTTAACTAACGCAAGAATTCAAGCCAAGAGGCCATGCGCAGCGCGTTGATTCGTTGATTGGGTGTTGGAGCACCCCCAAATTAATGTGAATTTTTCTAAGAAAATATTTTTTTTCCGATGAGGCACATTTTCAGCGGGTTTGTAAATAAACAGAACTGCAGAATTTGAGGTGCTAAAAATCCTCGTATGATACTGGAAAAACCAATGCATCCACCGCGAGTAACTCTTTGGTGCGCATTATGGGCTGGCAAAGTAATTGGATCGTATTTCTTCGAAAATGCGGCCGGAAATGGGCTAACTGTTAATGGTGTGCAGTATCGCAAAATGTTAACCTAGTTTTTGTGACCTGAATTGGATCGAATTAATGTGGGTGATCTGGTTTTCCAACAAGACGGTGTGACCTGCCACATAACTCGCGAAACAATGGAGTTACTGCGGAACAAGTTTCCAGATCGTGTCATTTTTCGGTTTGACGATAAAAATTGGCCACCAAGATCATGCGATCTAACGCCGATGGACTACTTTCTTTGGGGATACCCTAAAGAAAAGGTGTATGTGAATAAGCAGCAAACAATTGGACGCCTAAAAGAAGAGATTCGGCGCGTTATTGCTAAAATAGGGCCACAGGTATGCGAAAACATTATCCAGAATTTTATGGAAGGAATGACCATTTGCCAGAGGTCTCGTGGTGACCATTTGCCGGATGTCGTATTTCATGTTTAATCGCAACTATTTCTCTTTAGAGGGAAATATAAATAAGTGTTTAATTTGAAAAAAAGTATGTTTTTTTAATAATAAATCCAGCGCTCTTGTTGAGACACCCTTTAATTCAGGGTGGCTGTTTTGAGTAAAGTAACAAGTGACTTACCGCTTTGAAGATTTTAAACGGAAGAAATGACCTATGCTGGCAGAACCTTTTTCACCTTAGACCCTCTACTGATGAAAAAAACGAACGTCCGGAGCCTCTTCCGTAGGCCTGTAAAGGAATGCACGAAAGGGGCACACTCTGTTATCAGCCGCTAAGAAAGAAATCCTCGGAGCAGGCGTGAAACAGCCTATAAAAGAGAAACAAGCGCTTCACAGCTCATTAGGAGCAAGAGGAAATAGATTTCGTGTAAAAATGGAGATATTAATAAGGCAAACAGCTTTTATTTGAATTGAATTAGTAATGCTAAGGGTAGTAGAAGATGTCATTCCCCAACCACGGGAATAGTATTTTAAGCAAAGAATGTTTTGGGATGAATTAGAAAAGAAAAACTACTTTCTGACTCGAAAAAGAAATCTAAATTTGCCCCGGCTGTGGATAAAATATATTTGTGCCAATAAGGGGCGTTTCGAAACATAGGGCTTACACGGTTAAATGATGTTTTGTTCGGTTGAAATTGGCTGCTCTTAAGTAAACGAGTGGTAGATTTTTTTCCTAACAGTTGAATTAAACCGGCCAGTTTTCTGGTGTACAAGTCTAAAATTGTTTGAAAGGCCTTCAAACGATACTTTTTTATCTTGGTACAGTCCACAAGTGCTGTATTTTCTATCTTCATTACCTGTACTTGCTTTTCAAATAAGGCTTAGAAACTGGCTTAAAAAACTAAATTATAGTATAGTTGGATTAATTTTAGAAAAAAAATTAGAATCTTTTTAAAAAAAAAAAAATAAAAAGTAGCCACAAAGGTTTGGTTTGAACTGCGGCCGCCTTTGCTTGTTATAATGTGCCGCTTCCCGCACGTGTCTGTAATAACAGACCATATAAAAAGCAAAGGCGGACGACAATAAAAATTAAATCTTTTTAGGTTTTTTTTAAAGGGCACCGAATTTTCATTTTAAAAATGAACCAACTATAAAGGGAACTATCATTAGCATAACTATGAATGAGCTCTGGAGTACTCCAGCATGAATTTGGTTTCAACTAGAAAAGTGACTAAGGATATTTAGCAGTTAAGTTGACAGCATTTTTAACATAAGCAGTTAAAAGTATTCAGGGTGGTTCAGAAGGGATTTCCTAATATTATGAGGGCTACCATATATGCCACTAGAAGCCCAAAACAACGTTAAAAAAGAAAACAACTAAATATTTAATTTATATACCTTTTGAGTGCCTTTGACAACTGGTTTACTGTGATTAAAGACAATACGTTGCACCAAGTATGCTCCATGTAATTTAAATTAAAGTATTAGCAAAGCAATTTATTTTAAGTATAGAAAATACAACTTAAATTTGTTAAATGTTATTATATTTTAAAGGTTTTTAAAAATTTAGAGCATTAGCGTCAGGTGTGTATAAACATTTTATGTTTTTTTTTACATAAAACCTTGCAGAGAAACTCAAAATTAAGTTGAAATTAAATCTAACATTTGGTACCTATATGTACTAGCTTTTTGCCTGCGGCTTTGCCCGCATGGACTACATTATTTTGGCCTTTCTGTTTTTCCCGTTCTCGCAAATAATTCCCGTAGAACATCACATCGATAGCGATTGAGCATTTTTTAGGTTATCGTATTTCATTTGTTATTATTTTCTAATATTAATTGGCGCTTGTAAATGAGTTAGTACGAATGTCCCACAAAAACTTTTATCTCCCCTTTTAACTTCTTAGGAAAAAAAGTTCCAGAAATACAATATTTTTTTTTGGTAATTAGAAGCCTAATCTTTAACTCCCATATTTACAACTTTAAAAATGACGATTTTATCCCCATTTTAATCATTCCAAGAAATGTAATCAATAGCCTACATAGTAATTTTCTTACTGCTATTCCCAGAAATCCTCTTAGCTAAGTATACCATTTTCCTGGATAATCAGAAGCCTAATTACTAAATCCCGTATTTACGACTTCAAAAATAGCGATTTTTCTGTACAAACTTTCATCCCTTTTTTAACGCCTCAATGGATGTTATTTCAAAAATGTTAAGACATATTATTTTTTATCGTATTTAATAGTCTACATAACAATTTACATATGGCGGCGCTTTTATCAATATGTATATAGATTTTGCATTAACTGAATGATATCATAAATATAATATTTGGATTAAATATTTCGATTTTGCTCTACCTGGCACTGGTGGATTATTTTTCATAATTCGTTTAAATATGGCCTTTATTTTACACCAAATTTTTTTGATCGGATTATCATGGGGACTAATTATATTTTTGATCAGGATTTTTTTAATTACTATTCTTTTGGTAAAGCTTAACGACTTTTTTATTAGTAATATACCAACATTATTCTACTATACAGTTTATTTTAAAATCAAAAATGGCAAAGCGTTAAAATTAACCATCAGAATTAGTTGAATTACCTTTGTGGTGTGCGGTTTCGGTTCAATTATTTCAGTTCCTGGAACATAAAAGCGTTTTTGAAAATTCAAAGATTAAATGACCGATAATTAAAGTGAATTTTAAATAAAATTCGGAGGGCTTTATTGTCCAGTTTATTAATAGTTGCGGCTAATTTGTGGGTTTACCTGTGTGTTAACGAAATTTCTGAAGTGGCTCAACGTGAAACAAAATACTCAAAGGCACCTTTGAAATATTTTATGAAAGGGTGGATTCTAAATAAATTATGTCGGTGATGGTAGTGTGTACAGTAACGGCCATTAAATCTTGGGCAATTCTTTTTCCCTTTCGTAAAATAGGCTTATGCCAACTTCTACTGAATATAAATACCTATTAAAAAACGTAAAGAAACAGGTGTCTGTTGTCAGTGTCTCAAACCAGAAAGGGATGTGGCGAGAGAGATTTAACATCCCAAAGACTATTATTCATTTTGTTTAAAAACATGACAGGAAACACACTCCTTTGAGAGAAGAGCTGGAAGTGGTCGCCCCAAACTATCGAATCAAGAACAAGACAATAATTTAGGCACGGGGAAGAATAAGGCAAATATCCAAATTGCGCTGCCACCCGGCAGCCTTAAAGCCGTTTTTAAAAAATGCAAATAAAAAACAACGCATTGGATTTGCTCTACAATTTAACTTGAAACCTCTGTTGGAAAAATATAATATTCACCGATGAAAAAGTGTTTCAGTTGTGCTACAATGAAATACTTAAGATATATAGGCCTCAAAGAACACGATTTGATGAAAAATATACCCAAAAGAACAGAAGTAGTGGGCGATTTTCGGTAAATGTTTGGGGCAAGCTAAGTGCATAAGGACTTGGTGTATGTTATTTTATCGAGGGAAGGTTTAATGCGGAGGATTTAAATGTTATGGAAAATATTTGGCGCTTAGTAGTTAAAAAAATAAATGGGAAAAATGAGTTTAGGCCGAAAAATGTAAACGAATTTAAGAATAAAAATTTTAGAGGCGTGGAATTAGTTACTAGGAAATCCGGACTACGCCCGGGCTTTGGTCCACTGGATGCCTGGAAGGCTTAACTCTGTCTTAGAAAAAAACGGGACCGCAATAAAATATTAAATTTGTTTGGAGGGATGTTTAGTTTTATTTGAAATTATTAAATTGTTAATTAATTTATTTTCTATTAGAGGTATCTATCGGGCTTGTGGGCCGTGGTCTGGGAACTTTCATTCCAAAGCTTTCGGCCATATCTGCGATGGCCATCTTCAGTGGTGCGGCTGTCGTACTCGAAGTGAGCGGCGCGGTGGTTCACTGACGACTTATGTTTCGGACTGCGACCTGTGCATTCTTGAAGTCTGTGGACGGACGGAGGACTGAACGTCTGGGTGTGGCTTGGGAGTCATCATATTTACTGGCTTTACTTTAGCGTCTTTTAATATTGGGTGCCATATTCTGTTTAAAGTTGGCCCTTCTTCTTTCTGTTAAAGTTATTCCTGTGTTTGTGTATTTCTATGGCTTCTCTGTACATACGCGTTGAATATCTTGTTGTCGTGGAAAGAATTGTCGTCTGGTCGAAAAGTTTGTTGTGATTGGCTTAAAGGGCATGTTCGGATCCAGGAGCACCTAAGATCTGCAAAGGACCCGAGGGACCCCCTGTCCAATGCGGGCGTTTACAGAATCCCCTGTTCCTGTGGCGAAGTATATGTGGGAACGACCAAACGGAGTTTCAAAACACGTCTGAAAGAGCACGAAAGAAGTTGCCGTCTAGGACAAACAGAAAAATCAGCCGTAGCCGAACATGCCCTTCAAGCCAGTCACAACATACTTTTCGACCAGACGACAATTCGTTCCACGACAACAAAATATTCAACGCGTATGTACAGAGAAGCCATAAAAATACACAAACACAGGAATAACTTTAACAGGAAAGAAGAAGGGCTAACTTTAAACAGAATATGGCACCCAATATTAAAAGACGCTAAAGTAAAGCCAGTACATACTCCCAAGCCACACCCAGACGTTCAGTCCCCCGTCCGTCCACAGACTTCAAGAATGCACAGGTCGCAGTCCGAAACATCAGTCGTCAGTGAACCACCGCGCCGCTCACTTCGAGTACGACAGCCGCACCACTGAAGATGGCCACCGGAGATGTGGCCGAAAGCTTTGGAATGAAAATTCCCAGACCACGGCCCACAAGCCCGAAAGATACCTCTAATAGAATTGACTCCGGCCGTGAAAGCCTACATTCCTTCATAAATATTTTCTTTTATCTTTTGCTTTATTTCTTGTAATTAAATGTAAAACAAGGTAAAAAAAAGCAATTTATAAAAAAAGTCAAAATTTGTTGCCCAAGATTTAATGGCCTTCACTGTACGTTAAGGGTGGGCTTTGCTAGATTGGGTGTGTCTTTCCGTAGTAAGTAAAATTTCCTATTAGGAATTGCAAGAAGAGAAATTAAACTGGATAATTCTTCTAAGAAAAAGTCGTAAACATACCTTTAAAAAGAGAAGTCTCTTACATCCGTCAATGAGTAATAGTAAAAACCTTATTTGGATAAAATAAAAAATGCTAGGTGAGACACCATTTCTTCGATATTGAAACAGTCTTCCCAGAAGGGTTTAATTTGAGATACAACGAGGGTGTATTTCAGCTTTCTAAAAGCTGCAGTGACTATGTGTTTATTAAATTTAAGGTCATTCCTACAAGAAGCACCAACAAAAATAAATTATTCTTTGTTTTATAGAACTTGATCGTTTATATCGCTCTAATTGTGTGTGTTATTCCATTTTAAATAATAAATGTTTCTGTGAAAGAAATAGTTGCATTACCCTGAGCTTGGTTGCCAAATTAAAGATTTAGAAAGATAAATATTAAAATAAAAGGTATAAGCTAGAAATAAAAAATTATTTGCGAATGCAAAAAAACGGAGGTAATGAAAGAGAAACACTTGATTTAGATTTAAGTACATGGGTGAAGTAAAAGACCATAGAAAGAAAGTTTACAAAGTTACGCAGTATTCCAAACCTGATTAAAGATCCAAGATAGGTTAAAAGCAATGATCTTGAAGTAAGCACCAACAAGCTCAATATATTTACTTTAAATGAAACTTGGTTGTGGCTGTGTGCACGTAAGAATTTGGGAAATGAAGAGACTTTGTATTTCGTGCAAATTTTTATTAAAAAATCCTAGCAGAGCGCTTTCGGTAAAACCATCATCAGTGCTATCTACAAGCAAGAAATGAACTTTAAAAGAAAGATTGAAAAATTTTGTTGGAATATTTTAAGGGAAATTTTCAAAAAAAAACTGTATTTTAGTGATTTTTAAAATTTTTTTAATTTTAAAATTTATTTTGCGTGAAATTAAACATTAAATATAGTAAATCAATGTGAAGTGATGAATTTAGTAGACTTGGTATGGAAAAAAAAGGCAAAAGAAAAGAAAAGTTCCAGGAGCCGCAGCAAATTTGAGCCAACAAAAAATTTAGAGGGCTTCAATAAAATATCACATTATTACACAAATTAAAATAAAAGTCAAACAACATTAATATTTGTTACATTTTCCCTTATTAAAGGGTGAAATTATTTTTTTTTTAAACTATACCATTTTGTGGAAAGACGAACATGTGATTATGTTAGGTTAGGAACCAGTTGTACTGACGTATAAAAAAGGATAGACAACCATTTTAAAGGGTATAGAAAAGGAAGTACTACTCCGAGGTTGTTTAGAGTGTGGTTGTTAAGAACTGTAAAATTATTATGTTTAAAGGCTGTGTTAGAGAAATGGAATCAAAAAACAATTTTAAGTAATGATTATTTGTTATAACTTTAATATAATTAAGAAATCGTAATTTGTAGTAAATTATGACAAATGTGAAAATATTTATGAAAAACCGTCAAGAAATCGAATTGAGATATTTTATTTTGAAACTTTTAATATAACTGAGAAATTCTTACTTCTAACAGAAACGTAAATTATAATGAACTATGAAAAATTTGAAAATTGTTTTGTTTGAGAAACGTTACAGAGTGAAAATTTGGTTTTTAAATGAAAAACTTCAAAAAGATTTTTTTTTTTAATTTTAAAAGAAGAAATTTTGAAAAAGAAAAATTAATATCTAAAAGTCCCCAACTCATTCTCTGACATTCCTGGGGTCTACCAAAGAAGCTCACAAGGTTAAAAAAAAATAGAGGAGATGTTAGTGGAGTTAGAAAGGAAGCGGTTGCATTGTTTGATAGGGGTTATTATGGTATGGGGGACATAGCGGAGAAGGAGTGTGAGGTTCTTTGAGACCCCCAGGAATGGCAGGCAGATGAGCAGACAAATGAAAAAACTTTTAAATTAATTAACGTTATGTTTGGGTCAAAAGATGTTAAAATTGAATTTGAAAAGAATATGGAAATCATGTAATATGCAAAGAACAAGGAAGTTGGATCTCCCAAAAATGGGGCTAAAGCGAAATTGTTTTTCATCATCGAGTGATTTAGTTCATAAGACGCCTATGTAAAGGTAAAAAGATCTATTAAGGTTAACTTGAGTGTTAAGACATAAGTTGTTGGTATTAAGCTCTTTGTTTATTTCTAGTCTTCGAGAAAATCTAGTCTATTAAGTTTTTAGATGTAGTATGTGCAAGATTTTTGAATTTTTTTGTGGACTAAAGTGTTTGAGTTCTTTTAAAGTGTACCAAAAGCGAGTTGATCTTGTTAGATGTTCTGTTATTCTAGTTTTGACTCTTGTAATAGCTCTTATATTGGTAGAACATGTAGACCCCTTAAAACTAGAATAACAGAACATCTAACAAGATCAACTTCGGCTTTTGGTACACATTTAAAAGAACTCAAACACAACTTTAGTCCACAAAAAATTCAAAATCTTGCACAATACTACATCTAAAAACTTTAATAGACTAGATTTTCTCGAAGACATAGAAATAAACAAAGAGCTTAATACCAACAACTTATGTCTTAACACTCAAGTTAACCTTAATAGATCTTTTTACTTACATAGGCGTCTTATGAACTAAATCACTCGATGATGAAAAACAATTTACGCTTTAGCCCCATTTTTGGGAGATCCAACTTCCTTGTTCTTTGCATATTACATGATTTCCATATTCTTTTCAACAATTCAATTTATTAAAAACAATCTTTTTGACCCAAACATAACAGTTAATTAATTTAAAAGTTTTTTCATTTGTCTGCTGCACTCTGCCTGCCTCCATTCCTGGGGGTCTCAAAGAACCTCACACTCCTTCTCCGCTATGTCCTCCTTATAACCATAATAACCCCCTATCAAACAATGCAACCGCTTCCTTTCTAACTCCACTAACATCTCCTCTATTTTTTTCCCAACCTTGTGAGCTTCTTTGGTAGACCCCAGAGAATGTCAGGAGAATGAGTTGGGGACTTTTAGATATTAATTTTTCTTTTTCAAAATTTCTTTTTTTAAAATTAAAAAAAAAAAATCTTTTTGAAGTTTTTCATTTAAAAAACCAAATTTTCACTCTGTAACGTTTCTCAAACAAAACAATTTTCAAATTTTTCATAGTTCATTATAATTTACGTTTCTGTTTAGAAGTAAGAATTTCTCAGTTATATTAAAAGTTTCAAAATAAAATATCTCAATCTGATTTCTTGAACGCGCCCCCGTTTTTCATAAATATTTTCACATTTGTCATAATTTACTACAAATTACGATTTCTTAATTATATTAAAGTTATAACAAATAATCATTACTTAAAATTGTTTTTTGATTCCATTTCTCTAACACAGCCTTTAAACATAATAATTTTACAGTTCTTAACAACCACACTCTAAACAACCTCGGAGTAGTACTTCCTTTTCTATACCCTTTAAAATGGTTGTCTATCCTTTTTTATACGTCAGTACAACTGGTTCCTAACCTAACATAATCACATGTTCGTCTTTCCACAAAATGGTATAGTTTAAAAAAAAATTAAATTTCACCCTTTAATAAGGGAAAATGTAACAAATATTAATGTTGTTTGACTTTTATTTTAATTTGTGTAATAATGTGATATTTTATTGAAGCCCTCTAAATGTTTTGTTGGCTCAAATTTGCTGCGGCTCCTGCTTGACGACGAGTAAGTTTTGAACTTTTCTTTTCTTTTGCCTTTTTTTCCATACCAAGTCTACTAAATTCATCACTTCACATTGATTTACTATATTTAATGTTTAATTTCACGCAAAATAAATTTTAAAATATAAAAAAATTTAAAAAATCACTAAAATACAGTTTTTTTGAAAATTTCCCTTAAAATATTCCAACAAAATTTTTCAATCTTTTTTTAAAGTTCATTTCTTGCTTGTAGATAGCACTGATGATGGTTTTACCGAAAGCGCTCTGCTAGGATTTTTTAATAAAAATTTGCACGAAATACAAAGTCTCTTCATTTCCTATATTTACTTTAGTTGTAAGTAACCGACTAGAGAAAAATTGTTTGGATCCTTTTGTTTTTTAGGATTCTACGAAAGAAATACACAACATAACTTATCAAAATTTTTTGTTTAATCTGAGGAAAGCTCCAAATATGGCGTTAATGAGTTCCCGTTGAATGAACCAGTACAAAAAATAAAATAGATATTGTTCCGGGACACCCCGTATAAAAACACGTATCCTTGTTTTACACCTTTTTATTGCAAATCAGGTTCACAAACGTTTCTATGGTAACAAAAATTCAACGTAACGTAATTATGACAACTGTTTAACCTTAACTATCTGTCAACTTCTTATCTCCTTGAAATACAAAACTAAACTGGCCCGTGCGGACTTCCTTCGCGCTTTATATAGTAATGTGGAAAATAATGGAAAAGTCTGGAAAAGTCTAGAATTAGCTGGAAGAATTCTTTTACTACAGGATGCCAGAAAAATGTGAAAAGGATGTCTCCAGCGCCCTCAGGATAATCCGCAATGACCGTCGAAAAAGGGAAAAACTATGGTAACCTATTTTTAATAAATTATTTACCTAAATAAAATAATTCAAACCTTTTACATTTCTATTAACTAAACACTAACTAAAGTCCGTAACAATATTAAATGCGTGCTCATTATATATTTTTTTTCTATTGGTGTTTTTTTAAATTTATTTGCCAAAAATTTTTAAATTTGTATTACTATTAAACAAGATAAAAAATAAATAAATATAAGTTTAAATAAACATAATGGGTGACCCTTTAGCCTTCAAATTTTTAAAAGGAATTACTGAAACATAACAAAATGCATAAAACCTCACAACAAAGGCAATTCTGCTGCCGCTGCTTTTTAATTTGGGCGCTCTGCTGTTTTTGCGGTTTTTAATTGAGCTTTTACTAGGGTTAGTAATGTTGGGTCTCGGGAAAAAAATCAAAATGTCGTTATACATTTTAAAATGGATTTAAACCACTTAAATGACGTTTGTAAGCAAAAAAGGTTGAAAGTATTAATTGAATATTTTTTGAAGTCTTGAGAGGACTGCCTTTAAAAAGGATAAAGCATGAAGGAAATTTAGTTTTATTGGATTTAATATGATCTCTAGTATTTTAACTGTGGGCTCAATGATGTTTAGTGGCCGATTTGCCAAAGGGTAGCTGCGAATGTTAGTTTATTGTATTTATAACTCTTCAAATATCAACCGATTTTTTTCAAGTATTTCTGTAACTGTAAAACAATATTTCTTTATAAACAAATTATGCAAAAGAATTAAACGTTATATTGGAAGATCAGAAATTTTCTTTAATTTGTGTTAAAGGTTGTTAGTCATATAAAAGGCAAATTAAATTTTTAATCACATTAAGGCGCCAAGCGGTCAGCAGCCTAACTAGATTTTTGCAAAATTTTATCAGAAATCAGATCTTTACCATCTGTCTCTATTTTGTTAATTTTACCAAAAATAATTGTAAAACAACACTAATTTTTAACTGACATTTTACCTTGACATAAATAAAAACAGTACAGTTGCGTTTTCTGGATATATGTATATTAACCCAATTTTTACGTCAAATTTAAAGGACATGGCACACATAACATAGGATTCTGGCTCTCCAACGATTTTTTTTAAATTTGAGTATGTTGTTTCTTAGATCAATAGGAACATCTTTTAAATGGGACATTTTTGTGCAGGCCTACAGGGTGGCCCAAAAAATCACTGAGGAGTAAACTATTTATTAATTCCAATATAAACGCATAAAAAGAGTGAAATTTTGTCTAAATCCAACGGAATAATATTTTATATATTTGTTTAGAGTTAAAATATTTTAATTTAACATTTAAAACATACAGGGTAGTCCTGTATCGAATAAATAATATGGATTATGCTAACTTAAATGGTAATATCGTGATATACTTGTATATATTTTTAGAAATTATACATATCTGACAGTTTATTAAGGTAAATTTAAATAAAAATATTTTGGTTTATTGTCCCAAATATACAGTGATATTTGAAATTAAAGATTGTTTTATTGGTTTGTTCCCACAAGATATTTTGTGACATATGAAGAGGTACATAATTTTAAAATCTGCACATTTTCTGGCAATTTTTTAACAAAGGTATAATAAAATTAAGCTACCCATAACTAAAATAATTTTTGTGAACATCTAAAGGGTGAAGTATCTAGGAGGTCTCATTTACCAGGTCTCCTGGATTTAACTATATTTTAAGGATAAGTCGTTTTAAAATTGTTTGCCGCGCAAAAAATTGCTGGTGTAAAACTACTTATTAATAATTTAGTATTGTTCATTAAATTATTTATTTATTTATATAAATATTAGTCTAAAATTTCAAAAACGTAAAATAAGCTCGTTTTTTTTTTGACTTGGTGCACAAGAAACTGGCACAAGTAGTAAGTAAATAAACATATTTCTTGGGATAAACATGTTTATTTCTTTGATACTGGAATACCCTGTATGTGTTGAATAGCAAATCACATTTTTTAACTCTAAGCAAGTATGTAAATTATTTTTTTGTTGGATTTAGATGATAAGTTGGGCTTTTTAGGGGTTTAAATTAGTATTAAGGAACAGGTAAGCCTTAACTTCTTAGTGACTTTTTGTGCCAACCTGTAGGCCTAAACAGGAGAGTTCTATTTAAAAGATGTTCCTATTGACTTAAAAAACAACATATTCAAATTTTAAAAAATCGTTCGAGAGCCAGAATATCATGCTGTGTGCCACATCATTTAGTTACTTTATTAGTTACTTAATTATCTTAAAAACCAGCAATTATTAACGTATAGTGTTATTTACATTTCCGATGTAGAATTAAGTAAAAAGTTAAGACTTGGCCAAATATACATAGCGTTCCGTTTAAAAAAATACCTTTCAATAAAAACTCTGTTTTTATTAAGTACGACTTACCCTAAAAATATAGGTAAATCCAGGAGACATGATGAATAAAACCTCCTAGATATTCACCCTGTAAATGTACACGAAATTTTTTTTAGTTATGGGTAGCTTAATTTTATTATACCTCCGTTAAAAAATTTCCAGAGATATGTGCAGATTTTAAAACTATGTACCTCTTTATATGTCTCAAAATATTTTGTGGGAACATACCAAAAAAATCTTTAATTTCAAATATCCCTGTATATTCGAAACAATAAACCAAAATATTTTAATTTAATTTTACCTTAATAAACTGCAAGAACTGTATAATGTCTGCTTCGTCGCCTCGTCCATAAACATTTCACATATACTATAAAGGTTATTTTCCGGACCGCAAACCGGTTATAAAATTTTTGACATTTCTTTTAGCTGACAAAGCTCTTTTGGTTCTGTTAAAGTTAATTTAGTTTTTAATTCGTACACTTTTTTTGGCGATATACGCTTGTCACAATTACCGAAGTAACAAAATATATTAAACTTAAATAAACAAGAACTCAGTCAAATAGTAAAACAATTTAAAATCAGTTGATTATGCTGGTGTATGGCACTTGAAAGCAGCCTAACCAAAAAATAGAAAGAAGAAGAAAAAAAATCTCTTCTTTGCTAAATGTTAACAGATTTTGTTGAAGAAAGTGTGGTTTCTTGTTTTGGCATAAATAACTTATGTCATTCATAGTTTGTGTCATCAATATTAAAGCTATATAGTATAATACTTCTCCAAAAAAAACAAAAACAACAAAGTTGGTTTTGGAGGGCAAAAAATATGCTTTTTGAACCTAAACGCCTTGTGATGGTAAAGCAGCTTTAATTTTCTCAATATACTTTTCAGCTTTCGTCGATCTTATACCTGTACCGATGATCTTTAATAGTAGAGAAGTAAATCGTGTCTGCGCATACATCGGTCCAAGAAAAGCAATACATAATCTCTGAGTTAAAAAAAATAATTTTTAAAATGTACTAAAAACACCTAAAAGAATGTAAAACTATGAATCTGCAACAAACAATAGACGAAATGCGAGAATTTAATTTACTACATTCCTGTTTTACTACTTTTTATGTTTCGGGGCAACTTAGTATGATAATTAAATTCGTAATTGGAGTCAACACGTGTCAACTTCATTATATGATTTGCCCGGTAACCAACTTAATAATATAACTACCTCATTTTTGTTTTGGCGGTTTTTTGGTATTTGATCAGAGCTCTAATTCCAATCCAGTTGTGATGTGTACTAAGATTTTAAATAAAATATGTAACAACCTGTTACTTAGTGAATAAGGAATCTTAGAAGTAGTAAAACATATTAAAACAGCTTTTTGTTGACATAAACTACAAGACCAACCTTTTTCAGTTAGCACCTTTCTGCTAAGTAGCTACTGGGTTTTAGTTATAGTTACATATCAACCCATACGTACCCATTTGTGTTTTCGCCTTAACAAATTTACTTACAGCAACCGCAGCAATTCATTATGCAGGATTAAGCTACCACAATTTAAATAGCCCTGACTCTGCCTCTTTCTGTTGCACCTTAAGCCACCACAGCTTTGTTCTACCAGTGCACAATGTGTTTTTCAAATCCAACTTTACTTGAAATTGCTTGGTCTTTAGTGATGGTATTATGAACTAGCACCTTTATTAATTCTGCATTTAAGCATCCCAAGTTTGTTTAAAAGTTGGATTAATCCTTAATACATTACTTAAGACATTTAGTAAATTTAAGTACAAGAATAGGCCTTTTCAGGATATGCTCAGTGCAAGCGCGTACGCCATGTTAAAAAGGCGGCAATATGAAAATTTCGGGAACTTTAATTATCACCTCTAATATCAGTACAATTAAAGAAAAATTAATTGATGGTGCTTTATTAGTGCATCCTACCGTAGAAGCCCACAATTGTGTTCAGTTACGACGACGGTTGAAGTGCCATGGTCATCCTTAAGGAGGAAATAAAACCGAACTAGTTGAAAGGTTAGGATAATAATAATTTAGAGGTAAAGAAGAACTGTATTATTCTTTTCATGGTAATAAGTAAAAGTAATTACAAAAGAAAAAATATTTTTATGTTTTTAGCGAGGTTCTAGTGACTTTCACTTTGACAAAATTTATTATCTGAGGTTACGGCGCGAGCTATTATATTTATAATTAATTAAATGTATTACCTTATCACTAGCTTTGTTTTTTACACAACCGATGGGGTCTGGATATTCGGTTGTTGAACCACATTTTTCCTTTAAAATAAAATGAAAAAAATTATATGTCTTTATTAACATATCCAATTCCACACCGCTTCACGTACAAATTGCATTTAGCACATTTGTGACAAATTTTAGGCTTTCGCTTACCTATTTTAATGACTTTTTAATGATATTCAAAACAAGGTTTTGGAAAAATAATAAAATATTATAATTTTTTTCTGAAATGATTTACTTCGCGTATCACTGCGGCATACTTCATAACAACAATACCATTATATATGTCGGCTTAACGTATTCTTTTAAAAGAACATTAGGATAAGGTTTTTTATTAGAAATAAGCTAAGTGTTGAGTTTTTGGTAACGAGCGGCGGTTCGGCCGTCCATTAATTCTTTATGAGTCTGGGTTAATGTTGATTATAAGTTTGTTTAGAAATAAAATAAAGGATATGACTCGATATTTGTTTAGATATTGAGGAAAGTGAAACGATGCCGGGAATGAATACTTTGAGAAGGAATTCGATAAATAGTTTTTAGAGAAAACTGAATGTAGACACACCGGCTTCGGATCGCTAGTTCATTTATTTTATTTCATTCGTAACGGTACTTTTGCATTGTTTTTATCTATAGACTGTAGTTTACATGTAAATTAGTGTTGTTTTGTGTAATCCGTGTTTTAATCGTTTATTTGGTCAAAATAATAATTGGTTGTGTGTTTTGACGGATTGCCATTTTTTTTTATATTGCCAGAACATGTTTACCAAAAATAGTTTTCATTCTCCGACAAATATTTTAATTTTAATATTTGTAATATTATTTTGTTATGTATGCACAATATTTTAAATTTAACGGTTTATAAAAAATTAACTAATATTAATTGTTTTGTTGCTAATTTTTTAACAACATATGCACTGCTCATACATTTGTAAATAAAGTGCCCGAAAAACATAGCGGAAGTTGGGGCATGTGCACACAATTTTTTTTAACTATTAAAGATTCTATGGGCTTTGTAAAGAGTAAGACTACTGAGATCCAGAACAAAAAATTGGTTTTGCTTTGGACTTTTACGTTGAATCCCTACTTTATCTGGACCATGTCATATTTACTTATACTAAGTATATTACAAACCGCCACTTAGGTCACAAAAATTACTAGGCAAAGTAGCTTTTATATCAACAAAGACTAAACTTTTTTTGTGAGTTAAAAAATTAAACTACTTTATTAAGAGTGCATTTACGCTACGCCTTAGGGGTCGAGCGAAAGGACGCGGAGACGGTGGGCGAAGACTAACAAACTCCCACTACCACAATTTTCGTAAAGCCGCATAAAAAATATTATATTTTATTTAGGTTCTTCCGAATTCGGTGTATCGATGCGATGTTGTTTTCGATTGCAAGCCTACAGGAGATTACGTTTTTTGGTAACTATTTGTCACCTAAATGACATAAATTGTACATCATTTTAAAAGTAAGGAAATAATCTATACCTCTGCTGTAACGGATTTTTGAAATATGAGTCGAGTTAAGAAAAAATAGTATCTAAACATAACTGATTTTAGGGTGACTTTCACTCAAGGAAATATTAAAAACTAAATCCAAATTTAAAAAACTATTACAGCAGAAGCCTAGATTTAAGTGTTGGCTTTCATATAGCTTCATTGATGATTTGCTTGGATTAACAACGAAATAATGGAAATGGGCAGCCTTTTCAGCTGGCCGGTTTTTGGTGTCAGGTGCGTGGTTTAGTTATGATGCTGGAGGGTTGGATTAGTCCATTTAAGCTATACGAATTATTTATAATTGGAGAATATATCCAAGGCTGCCATTGATTTGTACTTGTTATCCTTTGTATAGGGCAGATCGTAATTTAACGATGTAGAATGCCAAATATCTAAAAATAAAGTTTGTAAAAGTCTTTATGTGTTCCTATTTAATGGCATAAAAATAAATATTTTGTCAATAAAAATATGTGTATCGTACAACAATAAGTAATAAATAAATTTTGATAGTTTTGGTTAGTCTTGGTTAGTATGTTATGTATAAGAAATACACTATGTTTAAGGATAAACTTAACTTGCGTAATTAAAAAAAAAACAAAAACTACTTACATAAATGTCAAAAAATGTTTTTTTTGGCTATAAAAGTAAATAAGCCCTAGCAATGATTAACAATAGCTCATAAGAAGCACAAAATTAAATATTTAAAATCATTTTACCAAAGTATACCGCTCTACCAAACAATAACGTTCTTTTCAATTTAGTCACGGACAGTAACAAAAAGTTTTATTTAGTTTTTTAATTCAGATTTTTCAACTGAAAATGGCGACAAGAAGAGTGTTTGTTTTGCAAATAAATAGAAAACTAAGGTACTCGAGCGATGTCTGGGCATTTTTATAGTCTTAAAGCGCTTGTATGGCAAATATCTTTAAGCTATATATGATCATATTTTATGATTTATAAAAAACATTTTGGTGCAAAGTAATAAAACGGAAAGTCGTAAAGATTGTGTTAAAAATGTAATTGAATGGAGTTTGGTAAAAATAATACTCCTTAAATCATTTTTGCAGACACATAAATGTGTAACTTTAACCGGAAATTTTTTGTACCCATAGAAGGTAAACATAATTTTTGTAGCGTTTTTGCCAATCTTGGATTAAATTGTCAAAAGAATAAAAACTTTTAGAAGGGGGTATTTTTAAGATATATTTTTTATGAAATTAAGCTACACTAGTTGACATTTGCAAAAAGTAGAAGTAGCAACTGCTAAAAAACTGGCATCCCCAGCCTAGAGAGCTATTGACAAAATAAAAGCTCTTGATAAAAGAAAATTACTATTAAATTATAAGACACAACAAAACAATTTGAAAAGAAATTTTGATAACAATATGATCCGTTTATAAAACTATCAACGATCTTTTATTTAAACAAAAAAAAAAAAACGTTTATCAAACTTAACGACAAGTAATCCAGTTGTTAGTATAATGAAATACCATTAGGTGACAAAACTTGAAAAAAACTGCAAATATTTTCTACTTTAATCGCTTACAACTTTGTCAAAAACTCTTATAATTAAATATGATACAAGATAGGATTGGATAGAAATCGAAAAAAAAGGGCTGTTTATTGCTTAATTATTTTGATCCTTTAGATTTTTCTAGAAACCTTCCACGTTGACCAAAAAAAACATTATCCTATGAAACACATAGGACAAACTTTAATAAATTTTGGTTGATAGCTTTTGCACAATAATTTTGCAGTCCAATTTCGTTTAAAAAAATTGAAAGGTATAATCCAGGATACGAAACTTAAAATTTTTAAATATATATTAGAGATTTTAAGCCTTTAACGTTTTTTAAAATATGAATTATTGGGACACGTTCACCAATTGTTTTAAGTTAGAAAAACAATTTTTGAAAATAAAAAATAAATTGAATTTCTTTCCAAATTTTTCATAAAAAGTTTCCAGTATATTAAAATTGTTAATTGCTCGGTTGGTTTCTAAGATATAACAGTTAAAGTGGACAGGGGTTTACGGCTAATCTATGATCAATAAGAAATATTAACTTTTTGCACAGGGTTTATATAGAATTATTGTCTTATTTTTATTTATATTTTACTAACACAATTTTTTGGGAGCAAAAAAAGTTTTATTTGACAATTATTAAAACAATAGTTATTCACATAACAAGGGAGAAAAGTGCCTCTTTTCCTCCCGCGGATAATTTA
Source organism: Listronotus oregonensis (assembly GCA_019359885.1). Lineage (NCBI taxonomy): Eukaryota > Metazoa > Arthropoda > Insecta > Coleoptera > Curculionidae > Listronotus > Listronotus oregonensis. The sequence continues at coordinate 31,044 of JAHBCN010002297.1, forward strand.
ATACACGACGCGAAGCGAAGGGTATTTAAATCCAAGGGAGGAAATGCACTTTACTCTAGAGGAATGTATATAATTTTTTTACTAGTTTTCATATAAATTTTAAAAATTATCTTTTAATTTTGTGTTTTATTATTAAATTGTGGCTTTAATTGTTTGAATAAACCCCTGTATTAAAAACTTGTCAGTATAACGTAAGATTTGAAATCACCTAAGACATTGACATTGACAAGACAAAAATTAATTGGCATGCTCGGCTGGAACATGGAGGAAAAATATAACCTTATATATATACAACTGCTAAGGACCTCCAATGATTCGATTTTTATTTTATTTAAAAAACGTTTGGGTTCGATATTCTGAACTCTACCCAATTCGCAAGACTGTCAATTTTTAAAACAATATTTGAATGCTAGTTAATTTTTTAAAAACTATTGAATGGATTTCAACAAAATTTGGCATGATGTTTTATCAAAGCAAAGTTTTTTTCTCGACTGGACTGGATATAAAGGTCTTTAAAGAAACCTAAGGGTACAAAACATCCCTGCCAAAAATGACTAATATTTAGCCTTTTATTTTTGTTTGATGCGATTTTGCCATAATAAGCCATTTTTAATCAGTGATATTTGGGATCGGATTTGATGATAAAACTTTTTCTTTTTAGAGTTTTTTTTTACGAATAATACTTACAAACCTATGTCCGATTAAATTAGAAAGAAAATGGACTTTTTAATTTTTTTTACATTGTATCTGTTTTACAAATGTTTCAGTTCTTTTTAAAAGGAAGCATATTTCGATTCCTGTTATATACATCTCTCTAAAGGGTTTTCAGCCAAAACATGCTTGAGACCTCGTAAATCAAACAACTCTTGTAAGTGAGGTGTTAATATTATTTATTCACGTAACTAAATTGCTTCTAATATCTATATTTGTATATTTAATCTAATTGATTCCTTAATAGGTATGCTGAATAGTTAACGTCTAAGCTCTAAAGGCTTAATTAATTTAGCAAGTTAGCTTATCACGATGACCCCGATGCAATTACTGCTTCAAGTTACATTGATGAGACTAGTAACTGCTTCAATAAACAAGTCCTTTGCATGGATGACAAACTATTAAGTGGCAATAAAACTAAATATATAGTTGTCCAAGTGACATTTTATACAGGGTGAAACTTGGCATGTAGATCCTAAAAGCCAATATCACAAATAAAAAAAATGTACCGGGTGTCCAAATAAGAGAGGACGCTTAATGTATCTCGGAAACTGTTTATGGCACACCGTTGGAGAAAAAATATATATAGTAAAAGTTGTCAAGAGAAATAGCTGGATATTATTGACAAGTTCCTAAAACTATCCCAAGATGGCGCAACCGCAACGATAAATTAAAAAACCTATTTTTTCTCCAAAATTTGCTGGTATTAGGTACAATTTTGATAACATCAGCAAAAACCCTAACCAATTCTGCATTAAACTGTGTAAGGCCCACGCGGCCATCATCGGTTAGACTACTGTTTTCTTTGTTGTCAGGCCGTCGGCCGACGCGACGGCCTAACAACCCAGAAAACAGTAGTCAATTCTGCATTAGTTTGGTAAAGAAATTTTGTCGTATTTTCAATGATAAGGGTGGAGAAACTAATAAATAATGCAACTTTCAAATGGGTCTATTTCCCACATCTTTTATCGAAAGTAGTTCAAGTGGGTACTCGTTTGAAAGAAAATTTAAGCTATTTTAAATGTCGTCCTGTTTGATGTCGGCTAGTTAGTAGCTCACCGACTAGAGGGCGTTGTTTAAGGACAACTCGGTTTTTTGAGATTTTGTTAAGAAAAGTAAATACAACGATATAATTTTTTATTGTATGGTTAGAAAAAAAATACCTATTCTTTGGCGAAAGCCGCGTTTTGATATTTGCATTCGTTTTCGAGTTATTTTAAAATAACCTATTTTTTAACTTATAAATAAAATTAACAATTAACCAAATAGTCAACGTAAGAGAATAAAATAGTTAATATTGTGGAGTTAACGAAAAAATATTAAAAACTATTTTAAAGTTTGTATTGTATCCAGTAGAGAACTAAATGAACAATCGAAAACATGAACATGCGGTTTATTGGGGCATTTATTAACTCTTACATAAATATTAGTCAAGTAGGTTTAGAAATAAAAACAAGAACAAAAAATTGAAAAACGACATGACTTATTTAAGTTGACAATTGTCAACTCCAGTCCAATTTTTAAATAGGTGTTGCTTTATTAGAAATTAATCTTCATAAAAAATAAGAATTCCAAATAAATATCATATCAAACTGACAACTGTCATTTTAAATCAGTCATTTCGTTTTTTAACATTTTCTTCTTCTGTTTATTACCAAGCTTACTTGAATAATATTTTAATTGGAGTTAATAAATTCCCGTGTAACCGCATTTTTATGTTTTCGATGGTTCATTTTGTTTGTCACAAAGACTGTCTTGATTAATTGTTAATATTATTGGTTAGTTAAAAACAGGTAACCTTAAAATAACTTAAAAACGCGGTTTTTGCCAAAGTGTGGGTATTTTTATCCTTTTTTAAATCTATAATAAAAAATATTGTTTTATTTAACGTCCTCTAATTGGACATCTAAATAAATTTAAATTTTATTTTTAACGAGTGCCCACTTAAACTACTTTCGATATAAGATGTGGGATCTTTATCATTAGAAATAGGACAAAATTCCCTAACCTAACTAATGCAGGATTGGTCAGAGTTTTTGATAATCTTATTAAAATTGTACCTAATCCTAGCTAATTTTAAAGAAAAAAATAGGTTTTTAATTATCATTGCTGTTGCGCCATCTCGCGGTAGTTTTAGAAACTTAAAAAAAATCCAGCTCTTTCTTTTGAACACTTTTACTAAAAATATTGTTTTCCTAACGCTGTGCAATAAACAGTTTTATAGAAACAGCCGGCGTGCTTTCTTATTTGGACACTAATTATATAATTCAATTAAATAATACCAACAGAAAATACACAAAATAGATAAAACATTGCATTGCATTTACCTTAAAATTAAAAGATTAAAATTGGAAAGCATATGTTGTCTTTCATTAGTTTATAATAAATGTTTAATATTGGTTTACAACTTTTCCTTCACTTCAATTTTAAAAGAACTCTCAGACATCTCTTTTGCAGTATCTGCACTTATGGATTTTTTTCATTAATTTCACCATTATAATCCAGATATTCCCGAAAATCGGTGCATGTTCGATTATCATATTAGATACACTTAAAACGGTTGCAAGTTAAAAAAATATAAAAATTGGACAAAAGTAAAGTACCCTTATTTCAGAAAATTCGGCAAAATGTTATAAAGAAAAGTTTTTTAGAATTTAAAGTTATGCCTAAATTCCACAACATGGCCTTCTAGGTTTTTTTTTAAAAACATTTAAAATTTCCCTTTATGTTATATACAGGGTGTCCCAGAAGTAATGGGACACAGAGCAACAGCAGATTCCTTAGGTCGAAATAATGCAGTTAACGTAAACTTGCCTTATCCCAAAGTTGATAATAACTAAGATACAGGGTGTCAAACTTTTAGTTTTGTTTTCGTTTTTCGTAATAATTTCGTAACTAAATGACATAGCGGTACAAAATTAGGGATTTGGTGTTTTTTTAGGGCGAGAAATTTAAATTCGTCCGTACTTTTAATGTTGCTAGTAGAGGGCGCCAGCTACGACCTACCCCACTTATTTTAGATGGCATAACTTTTTTTAAGCTTAGTATATTGACCTGTTTATTAAAAAAGAAGTAACTATATTTCCCTCTACGTCAAAAATGTAAACCTTATTTAGTTCTCTAGGAGCAACTGTTTTCGAGATACATGCAGTTTAAAGGACCCCCCAATTTTCCTATGGAAAATGGTTTTCGGCCAATTGGTTTCAAACTTTGCAAAGTAATAGTTTTCAATACGCTGATTAAAAGTCTTTTCAGTCACAAAACCCAAAAACCCCTCTAACCCCCAAAACCACCCTCAAAAGTCTCCAAATCTCTAGTGACCTTTAAGGCTGATTTTGGGGAGGTTAGGGGGGTTTTAGGGTTTTGTGCCCGTAAAGACTTTTGATCAGCGTGTTGAAAACTATTACTATGCAAAGTTTAAAAACAATTTGCCGAAAACTATTTTCCATAGAAAAAATGCGGGGTCCTTTAAAATGCATTTATCTCGAAAACAGGTGCTCCTAAAGACTTAAATGAAGTATACGTTTTTGACGCAAGAGGACTTAAAGTAGCTTCTTTTTTAATAAACAGGTCAAAATACCAAGCTTAAAAAAGTTATACCATCTAAAACAAGTGGGGTAGGACGTAGCTGGCGCCCTCTACCAGAAACATCAAAAGTTCTCTCTAATTTTGTAAGGCAATGTCATTTAATTAAGAAATTATTAGGAAAAAACGAAAACAAAATTAAAAGTTTGACACCCTGTATCTTAGTTATTTTTAACTTTGCTATAAGGCAAGTTTACGCTAATTGCATTATTTCGACCTAAGGAATCTGCTGTTGCTCTGTGTCCCATTACTTCTGGGACACCCTGTATACCCTAAGCACTTTTATTAATTATTTAAAATCAAATGAATTTTGCATTACTTTGTTTAAATTTAAGCATATTTGTAACATTAACATGGACTTTAAATTTTTTAGGGAATACAAACTTCATGTTTGTTGCAACGATACTAAACACAACTTTAAAATTTTACAAACATTCTTTATAATAATGTAAAACATTAGTAATGATAATATGCATATTAAAAAGGGCTTATTTAAAGTGCAAAATTTTTATTCTAAATGTTTAATAAAAAATTATTATATAAACATAGATCCTACTGAAAAAAAAATCTTGAAAGGCCATGTTTTGGTACTTAGGCATAAATTTTAATTCTGAACAACTTTTCTTTATAACATTTTGCTGAATTTTCTGAAATAAGAGTACTTTACTCTTGAATTATTTTTATATTTTTTGACTTACCCTGTATGCTGTTTAACTTGCAACCATTCTAAAAGCACCTTAAGGTAATTATCGAACATGCACCTTCGGCAATATTTGTATTTTGATTGTGCAATTAAATGATCTTACTGTATGTGGACATACTCTTGTGGATATTAAAATATGACTGGTGAAAATTAGCTTAGATGCAAACGTTAAATTACATAATAGAATAGACTTCCGACAGAATCAACCCTTTAGAGTTGGATTACCTAAAAAAACTAAACCTAACGAAAAATACCATTCGCGCTCTTTTAAACTTGGCAAACGAAGTTTTCGCCATTGTAATGAAGTCTCACCGTTCTCATTCAACTAAAATGAATTAAAATAGCCGTTCATTCTACGTGCTACCTCAAACGTTAACTCTTGACCAGAAAAACTCAATTCGATTACAGTTTGCCTTTATAAGATTAGAAAGGACGAAAAACTAAATTAGCAGACGTAGATATGAGTTTTAAAACTTTTGTTCTATTTAAAAGAAGAAATAAAATTATCTGGTAATTGGGGTAATACCAAAAGTAGGACGATATTTTAAACTTTTATATAGATTGTCCAAGTACAGGGTGTCCTATTTTCGACACTTTTATAGGGTATCTTTGTAACTGTTGGTGCTATCAAGAAAGTATGCCGGGTGACATAGCGGACATATAACAGCCCAGAACTTTTTTATTTATTAGAATTAATTTTTGAAATTTAGGTGATGCACCTCATAAAAAGGCGCTTTTAACGACTTAATAAAAACAATTTTTTACTTTCGGTTTAAACGGAAGTACCCCTAAATTTATAATTTTAAATGTCACCCTGTATATATTTTTAGACTACCTGATCTGCCTCAAATAAAGGTTAATTTTTAAAGCTCAATATTTTAAAATCCAAAATAGGAAATCTTAATTTTTATTTTAACTCTAGTTCAATCATTTACTATGTTATATAATTTATCAAAAAGTCTATTGAAAACTACGGTAAAAGGTCGGGAAATGCTGGACTTGACGCGACCACTTGTCCCTTATGTATTTTGGGGCGCTGATTGCAAAAATGGGGGTTAAAACTTGCAGCAATGGTCGAAACACCCCTAAAATTGCAAAAAAACGCCCCTAAATATGGGTGGGTTTTTAAAAAATTAACATTTCGCAAACTAAGCCATCTTATATGTTTTTTGGGTCGCTGATTTCGAAAATCAAGGTGTCGAGACTGATAAATTTGTTTTACACCCCCCATATGCGAGAAACACCCCTCCCAAGGAGTGGGTTTTGGAAAAAATTGACGTTTTGCAAACTAAGTCATCTTATATGTTTTTTGGATCGCTGATTTTGAAAATCGGGGTGTCGAGACTAAAAAATTTGTGTTACACCCTCCACATGCGAGAAACACCCCTCCCAAGGGGTGGGTTTTGGAAAAAATTGACGTTTCGCAAACTAAGCCATCTTATATGTTTTTTGGGTCGCTGATTTCGAAAATCGGGGTTAAAAAAGTTTACATGCAGTTGCAAAAGGGGATGTACGAAGAGATGTTCTTGCAGAAAAGTCGGATTGCGTTGCATCCAATTCTGTAAAGGATGTAAAGGCAGAGACTGCGAGAATGGCGAAAAACGTCGACTATCCAAGACTTTGATGAAGACGAAGATCTTGAAGAGGAAATGGAGTTAGAGCTTGAGCCAGAAATATTGATTCAGAAAAACTGAAAATCAATCTGATACGAGTAAATTTTTCCGATTCGCAGATAAATTCTAAAGTTGATTGGGACGAAACAACAACAGAATTTGACGACGATAAAGAAATTACTTCTGCATGCAAAATACCCAGACTAGATTTGAATACAACTGAATAGTGATATTTTTAAAAAGTTTTATACTTGTCATATTTCATATATGTTAATAAAAATATATTCCATTTTTAGATTTTGAATTTTATATTTCTTGCATATGGGGGCTGTAACACAAATTCTCCAGTCTCGATAGCCCGATTTTCGAAATCAGCGTCCCAAAAAATACATAAGATGACTTAGTTTGCGAAAGGTCAATTTTTTCCAAAACCCACCCCTTGGAAGGGGTGTTTCTCGCATGTGGGGGGTGTAACACAAATTTTCCAGTCTCGACACCCCGATTTTCGAAATTAGCAACCCAAAAAACATATATGATGGCTTAGTTTGCGAAATGTCAATTTTTTCCAAAATCCACCCCTATTTAGGAGCGTTTTTTGCAATTTTAGGGGTGTTCCGACCATTGCTGCAGGTTTTAACCCCGATTTTCGTAATCAGCGCCCCAAAATACATAAGGGACAAGTGATCTCGTCAAGTCCAGCGTTTCCCGACCTTTTACCGTAGTTTTTAATGGACTAAAATGCATGCACGACTGCATGTATGCACGTATGCACGACTGACCTTTTTACGAAAATCGCAAAATTATACTTATCTACATTGATTCGCAAATCTTTATAATAAGTATAAATACAGCAACAACTTGATTAAAGGATTTATGAGGCCTTTGCAAAAAAAACTATTACACATTATAAATGCCTTAAAACAAGTGATCTAAAGTATCTGAGGAGGGCATAATGAAGATATAGACCATGAAATAACCGTTGCTGTTAATGGTTTTTAGGTAATTTATATACATTTTAATTACCTCTTTTATAAACTGTAATGTATCAAATATTACCAACGACTTTTTTAAAATTAATAATATAACGTTATTAATAACGTTAAAATTTTTTTAAAAGTTATTTATAAAGAAATAGGACATCATTTTTAAAATCCTAGAAAACTTTTTTGGATTGAGCTCCAACAGCGGGTTAAAACTGCGTTTTTTTACCTTAAAAAAAATTGTGAAAAATAGTTTTTTTTTAATATAACTTAAAAACTACTGATTGAAGGAAAAACTAGTATATTGTTAAAATTATTGGCCTAATAAAACTACGTCGGTTTTTTTAAATAATTTTTTTTTGTTGCCCTTATAGCTTTTAAAATATTAAAGGTTTAAATTTAAAATAAAAACTTAAATATTTTAAAAACTTAGAGAAATACAAAAAACGTTAGACAAAAAATATGCCTTTTGATTAGCTCTATAATAGTATATTATATTATAAGGATTAAAAGTGCATCTTTCTTTTAAATGAGCACTTTTGGTCTGTATAATATATACTATTTTTTCTTCAACCAAGTCAAAATTAATACATTTAGTTATTCAGAAGAGCTTAATTGCAATTGCTTTTCCTAGAATTAAAAATAGCACTTTTAATCCTAGGATTAAAAGTGTTGCTAAACAACGAGCACATTTTTGTACGGTATAAGAATTGATAGCTTTTGCACCTGATAATAGTACAAAAATGTCAACATTTTTTGACGGTTGGAGAACAAAATAGTTATATACACATTTTTGATAAAATAAGTAATAAAGGAAATATAAGCAAAAAAGTTATTTTGGTCATTAAAAATTTCGCTAATAGCAATATTTTATTGGTACAAGTAAGTATACCAGCTCCAATCCATTTAAAAATAAATTCAATATGTTCTATTTATTGAATGAAACAAACTAATATACGAGGCACGGATATTTTATTTAATTTTTTTTCTACTCTACCTAGGTGATAAATGCCTGGCAGGACGCCTAACATTTCTCGATCTTCTTTGCTTCTATGTGTATAGCTCATTGTTTAAATATTTTTATTATCGATTTAAATAATATTATTATAAATTTATAAAGACAGTTACTCGTTCAGAATGATCTTGAGAAATTTTTAATAATATATTTAACATTAAATTTGTTTTAAATAGTTTTTTTTTTCAGTTGAATTATTGTTTAAACTTTAATTTAATTATATCTTAAAGTAGTAAATAAATGTGTAAATACCATAATTTAAATAGGAATGGCTTTTTGCCTAGAAGAAGTAGATAGCTCAATAAGAGATATGTTTTAAAAGATTAATACTAAATAAACTATATAAAAAAAATATGTTAAAATTATGATCTAAATTTTTCCAAGATCATTCTGAACGAGTAAGTGTCTTTAAAGAATGAAAAAGTTGCATATTTTTTTTTTATTATAGAAAACCTATTTAAAATTCAGTAAATGCCCTTAAAAGCTGATATGTGCTTGTAAAATATTTTAAAACTAAGCGATTATTAACAAATTAATTATTTAAATTTTAAATATTACAAGGTCAACGAAAACGCTCTCTGATTGGTCAAGCCACGTGTGACGTCAAGATCCGATAAACAAAGTGTCGGCCCACGCTTGGGCCAAGCGCTGCCATTTAATCATTGGTTATTCCGTTTGTGTTTACATCGGGTTGTGGCCAATTTAGTGTACCTAAAGACGAGTTTTTTAATTATATATTTATATTAAACCTGATTTAGAGTGTGACGATAGCCGGTTTAAAGTTTAAAGAACATGGATGTAACAGAGGATTTAAGAGGCCCGGAACATAAATACTATAAATGTTGTGTAGTGCCATTATGTAGTTCCACAACAAAAACCGGCCCCAACAAATTATTTTTTAACGTTCCAAAAGATGAAAAAATACGAAATAAATGGTGTATAGCGATGAAGAGGGATTTGAAGAAAGGTCCAGTTAGTGTAAAATCTACTTTACATATCTGCGAAGATCATTTTAATGTAAGTACCTAATATTTAACTTGCCTCAAAAACAGACAACATTTCTCAAATATTTAATATCATTTTCTCGGTTTTTATTTAATAATTAGACATACAAAGTGGAAAAAAACTATTTTAATAAGATCCCTTCGGTAAGGGTATTATTTTACAAAATCTATTATTTAGGTTTTGAGGTTATCTTTTTACCAAAGTTTTTACTTTTGCTTTATAAAACAGCACTGCACTACGTATAGTATTATTACTTTAAAATATTGTTTAATTTTGAATACATACCTTGTAGCTTTTACTCCTTTTAACTCAGCTCCCATGAAATTTGGGTTATTTCCCAAAAATGTAAACAATGATAATGCATCAATTTTTGGCAAGTTATCAGATTGCCCTTGGACAAATCCAGCTTTAGTAGAAGTCATAATAAATTAAGTCTAGTTTTTAAAACAATTATAACAGAACAATATTTTGTTTTCACAACGAAAGCAAATAAAAACGGCACTCGAGAAACACGCCCAACTAACAAAATCATAAAACAAAATCACCTTGGTGCCGCTTAAATGACAAGTAAAACAGAGAGTGTGACAGAGAGTCGTTTTGACCGATACCGGATCGTGACGTCACAGCAAGCTATCCTTGTTTGCGAGCTGCATTTTGGCGCGGAGAAAATTATTTTGAATTTCAACATTTTTTTATAGTACAACAGTAAGTTGAAAATTAGAAAAATATATGGCAAATTGATATTTTATAGTTTTAGAAACTTTATAAGTAAAAAAAAAATGCGAACTTCCTCATTCATGGTATTATATATTTAAATCGATAAAAAAATATTTAAACGATGAGGTACATGTGTACTAGTTTGTTTCATTCAATGAATAAAACATTTTGAATTTATTTTGAAATGGAACGGTGCTGGTATACTTACCTGTACCAGAAAAAATATGGCTATAAGCGAAACATTTAAGGGCCAAAATCACTTTTTTGTTTATATCACCTTTGATACTTATTTTATTTAAAATATGTATACAACCTTTTTTATAAAACTTACCAAAAAGCATATTTTTTGTAACTCTTAGTTTTTTTTTCAAGATATTTGTGTTTTATTTTAAATTTAAATCATTACTATCTCAAAACTAAAATGGCAACAAAAAAATAAAAAAAAAATTGACGTAGATTTATTAAAACATCAATTTTGATTATATATTTTTTTCCCTCAAATCAATGGTATTACAGTTATATTAAAAAAAACGTTTTTTCGCGATTTTTTTAAGGCAAAAAAAAATGCAATTTAAACCCGCTGAGCTGAGGCAGCAGGGCGGCTTTGAATTGACTATAGTTCATAGTAACATAAAAAAAATGTTTCATGCAGTTCTCTTATAGGCTTGGATTTTTGCAGTGGCCTCCCGGACTATAATTGGATAGCTTAGGTTTATTATCATAATTCCTTTTTGTCTTTTTTCGCAAAAGATGCAACGAAATTAAGTTAAAGAGTGAAGTACTTGTTCGCTTACTTGCAATAGAAATAACTATTTTTTAGCGTATCTTAAATTTTACAGCTTGCTTTCTCTATTCATTAGATTAGGTCTTAAGATTTTAAGGGTTTTTGTAAGCGTGGTGTGGTTTTATAGATAAAAGTATTGGACGTATTGATTTTTGCCGGGCAATTTTGAAGTTCTTTGTCGGAGAGCCAGCTTAAAGTGAATAAAGGAAATGCTTAATTAAGAAAAGGGGTTTTCAAAGAAAAATATGTTCAGAAGGTTTTGCGAACAAAAGACTTTTAATCTTTGTAGATTAATTTGTTTGAGTTTTATTATGAGGGCTGGGATGTTGTTTTCGGCACGGTTTATCGAAGAGCGTATAATTTTTAATTTGGGACAAAGCGCTTTAAGAAGAAATATAATATCATGCTTTAAAAAAGAGCTGCACAAAAAATGTTGTAAACCGTTTAATTATTAAATGGTCTTGGTACTTGTATTTTTTATGGTCAACTAAAGCCACTTGAAAATTATCTTGAGAAAAATATATTAAGAAACAAAGAGAGGTAAACTCTCAGTATTTATGATATTATTTCGATATTATTTTCCAAGCGTAGTTACACTAAGAGTTTTGGCTACAGAGATCACTTTAATAATAATTCAACTCATATAATTGCGGATTAGCGGTTTCAAGTTCACGAAAAGGTAATCGGGATGCGTAAATTGTTTTGCCAAATAAGAAGTTTTCAGTCTTTTTATTACCGTTCCCATAAAATTTCGTTGACTCCTAAGCATCTGACTGCAATGGTGCTGAGATAGATTCCTGTGGGACCAGGATTTAAAAGGAGTGTTTTAATAATAAATCTCGCTTTTTTTGAGTATGCATGTAAATTAAACAATAAGCAGGCGATGTGGTAAAGGACATAATCCACAATTTAAGATGCAGAAACATGTTTATCACACCGTGGGCATGAGCGTAGATATAATGGTATATAGTCAGTCTATATTTGGGTCTACTTACTGCTTTAAAAGGCCGATTTTCCGATATTGGCATTGAGTTACAACGCGGTACGTCTCCTGCAACGTACGGGGGTCATCAATATAAATAGTTTGATGCCTGGCATGATTATTTTTATACGAGGAAACTTTTAGAGAAAATACGCCGGTAATAATTAATCTAATTTATCGTTATGACATCGAAAAAATAAAACACAATCACTCGGACTAATACAGCAGTTATCGACACAACAGCAAGAAATATGTTTTGCCATCCTAAAAATGTTATAAAACAAGTTAAAATTATAAGTTATAAGCAAAGACCACGCAAAAACTCTCACCGTGAATGCGATACGAATCACCGAAAGCACTTGCAAAAACTACTACCGGCTCAGCCGACTGTCTGGCTGGGAGAGAGCAGGAGGTATTTTTGCGGCTGCGATCGAGTGATTGGACTTATTAGAATATCATTCGACAATGATATGGGGTGTCATCACGAAAGGTAGCAGAAGGCCACTAGTCTATTGAATGTAACATGAAGGCCTTTCGGTACTTTCAGAAAGTAGTAGAACCTTATATCCTTTTATATCTTAAGACGATAAAAAACCTGATTTTTTAACCAAACAATGCCAGACCATGTTTAAACAACACTTTATTTACAGCTTACTGTGGTCGCCAACATCGCCTGATCTCTCTTCGATAAAAGGTGTGTTAGTATATATTATAATATTTTTGAGATACTTTGAAATTTTCTTGAGTAATATTTATATTCAAAGGAACTATTGTTAAAGAGACAGAGCATTTTACTGGAACATTCTACCTGCCAGGTGATTAAAAACCTAATACATAAGTGTGATGGACAGCGGTTTGGATAAGTAAAAGTGCAAAAGAAAGCTTATCGACCACTGTTTCAGCTGAAAGACGTTGCAATTCGAGCTAAAGCGAAATTAATAATCTACTTCAAAATACTCTGTAAAAACCTTATTGGTGCTGTAAGTTACGTGGTTTAACGGGAGCCAATTGCATTGCAACGTCTTTTAGCTGAGACAGCGGCCGATATACGCTCTCTCTTGTACAACAACAGCTGTTCACTCGCACTTATGTATTACATTCTTTATAACCTGGCAGAGGGCAGGAACGGATTTAACTTTTAATATTTTTTGCATATCAAAACGAAAAATTTAGCATTAAAAGAATGTAAACTACACTAGTTATTCTTATTAAAATTTAATAAACAAATTTAACAACAGTAAAACATACAGAAAATTAAATAACAATTTTTTAAAATAAACAAATTTTATCATATAATATACTTTAATTTTGCTGCCCATAATATTTGCCGCCCTAGGCTTCAGCGTACTTAGCCTTAGAGAATGTCCCAGTGAAATGACCGTTCTTTGGCAAGAGTTTCTTTTATATATAAGTATTGCTCTGTTAAAATCACAAAGTGCCGCCAAAAATATTTTTTAATATTTAATTTTTTTTTGAAAAATCATTTTGAAATGATCTGGAAAACTCTTAGAGGGAATTTTAAAAATCTGTATTGTTGTTTTAAGATATTATTAACTAACGATTGTACAAGAGCCTTAAATACCTACTTTAAAACGTCTACCAGCACTCGGACCATGTGTGTTATCTTATGTCGTACTTTGTGGAATTTACAGCATTCCTTTCAGACTCGGGCAGCACTAAGACATAGGTTAAAGGAGGGGTGAAATGAAATACACCAAAAGAATGCGGGCATTTTGTAAAAATAAACAGTGTTTTTGAAAAAACTTTACAACCGCAAAAAATATTTGTAAAATGCAATTATCCCTTTTTTAAGACCTATTTCTGGGTTTAGGCTTAAAGAATCATGTATCAGCACAGCTTAATTTGTTTTATTTTAGGGAAAATATGTATTTTATATTTTCGATGAGGCTTTTTTACGACTAGATAAAACAACTCGGTGATCAGAACTTCTTTTTTAAATGGCAACGTATTATTTTAGGACCTGTTAATATGTTTTTTAAATTAAATATGTCTTATTTAAAGATGTTTAAATAACTCTTATCTTAAAAGGCATTAAGCTTTTTTAATTCAAAACACATTTTTTGGCAATTTATTTATTTAATTAAAAACTCTTGTCATATTATTTAATAAAATCAGTTTTGTGAATTACACAATACACAGCCACACACAAAAAAAATAATTTTCGTTTCCACAAATGCAACCTATTGGACCTTAGGTTTTTGGGGAAGCTAAATTCGAATGCGAGGTCGGTTTGCCTGCATCAGGTCCATTTTCACGTTTTAAGGTCACCCCAAGGTAAAATCATTAGATTTTGACAAAAAAAAATGCAAAAATTCATATATAGGTTTTTGGGGCCGCTGAATCCGAATCCGAGGTCAGTTTGTTAATTTTAGGTCATTTCAAGGTCATAGCAAGGTCAAATAACTAGATTTTGAGAAAAAAAATTGCAAGAATTTATATATATGTTTTTGGGGTCGCTGAATCCGAATCTGAGGTAAGTTTGTTCATATCAGGTCATTTCAAGGTCATACCAAGGTCCTATATATGTTTTGTGATTTATAAATTTTCAGCTTATGCGCGAATTGATAAGTGAATATTTTTGAGTTCTTTCAAAATTTGAGCTTCCAAAAACTTTGAACATCACTTTATGTAAACAACTAATTTTAGATTTAGATTCAGCAAGTTCCAAAGGCTATTAGAAAATTGTATTTAACATTTTTCAAACAAAACCTGATTATTTAACCTTAATATGTCCTTCAAATGATCTTAACGCGTTTAAGGTCACCCCAAGGTCAAATCATCAGATTTTGACAAAAAAAAATGCAAAAATTCATATATAGGTTTTTGGGGTCGCTGAATCCAGATCCGAGGTTATTTTGTTGATATCGGGTAATTTCAAGGTCATATTAAGGTCAAATCATTAGATATTGAGAAAAAAACTTGCAAAAATGTACATATATAGGTTTTTGGGGTCGCTGAATCCGAATCCGAGGTCAGTTTGTTAATATTAGGCCGGGTTATGGTCTTTGAAGGTCATATCAAGGTCAATTTATTAGTTTTTGCCAAGAAAATTCGAAAATAATTTTTACATAGGTTATTGAGAATATAAATCTGAGCGACCCCAACAACCTATACATAAATTTTTGCATTTTTTTTCTCAAAATCTAGTGATTTGATGTTGATATGACCTTGAAATGATCTGATATCAACAAACTGATTCGGATTCAGCGACTCCAAAAACTTATATACGAAAAATCTAATTATTTGACCTTGAGGTGACCTTGAAACGTGACCTGATAGCAACAAACTGACCTCGGATTCGGATTCAGCGTCTCCAAAAACCTATATATGTATTTTTGCAATTTTTTTTGTCAAAAACTAATGATTTGACCTTCGGGTGACCTTGAAACGTGACCTGATTCAGGCAAACCGACCTCGGATTCGAATTCAGCGACCCCAAAAACCCAAGGTCCAATAGGTTGCATTCGTGGAAACGAATTTTTTTTGTGGCTGTGTTATATGAATAAGCCGGCTGGAGTTAGTATATAGTAAATTATGCCGTTGAAGTCCAGGGTTTTTACACAACCATTTAGTTATGGCGTCATCAGATTGACAAGCACTTATAATGTGATCAGAATTTGTTTAACAATTAGAAACAGGGAAATGCGAGATTAAACATGATTTTAAATAAACAGAAATATATATTATGACAAAATATTTAAGCTATATTTAAAATTATATTACAATTTTATTATGTATTTGTATTATTAAGTTTATTACAAAAAAGGGTGTAATTGCCATTTAGACATAATTGACCAATAGTCCTTTTTATGTTTTCCTATGTCAAAATTCTATTATAAGAAGACCGTTTGAATTGTTTTAAAAACCTACAATAACCTATAATAACTTTCAGCCTGGATACAAAAATCTCAGTTTTCTAAATGGATGTAAAAAATATCTCTATTACAATCCAATAGAAACAATAGTAAATTACATCTTCTGGAAGCTTCGCTGGACAATCGGATTTCGTGACAAGATTTAAATTCAAAAGTATAAAAATCTTTTTATTAGAAAGATAAAGCACATTGTTATTGCCGAGCTTAAATAAAAGAAATGTGTGCTTTACACAGAATAAGAAATTTAGAACAAAATTTAGCCAAAGGGTTTTAATTTAAATGCTTTGTAAATGGACAGCTAAGGATTTTTTTTTATAAAGACTGAACAGTTCACAGGCTTATATAAAGCTTAAGTTTCCTAGTACCGTATATCTTAGATCTATAATTAGGTGACCATTTTTTTTAATTGTAAAACTAGGTTGTGCTAAGATTTAAGTCAGACTTGTTGTACGAAGTACACGGTTCT
>JAHBCN010002297.1:52500-94126 GCA_019359885.1 Listronotus oregonensis
GGCAGTGTTTCTCAAAGTGGGCGATAACGCCCCCTTGTGGGCGCTGGAGGCCTAGAGGGGGGCGGTAAGGGACACAGAAAAAATTGGGGGGCGCTGATGTGATTTTGGGGGGCGATGGGTGATTTGTAACTTCAGCTACTTCATATTTTAAAATTCACTAAAATTAAAATCCTTTTATTACACAACATCCATTTATTATTTCATATTTTTATTCTATTTTATTGTATAAATATAAATTAAAAATATATTAAAAATTTAATATTTTTAATGTGTTTACAAAGCTATTTAAATCTTAGGATATTTAGTAACAGGTATCAAACACAGAAAGATATTCGTGTCTTCAAGTGTCGCAGGTGAGGTGCCCACCTCCGAAGACACGTGTTAAAAATATGTATATATTGTTGCCGCCAAGCAGAGCACTTGCCGAACGCGGGATTTTTTTATGTACCTAATCTAGTAAAAATAAAGAAAAAATAAAATTAAAATTAGAAGGTTCAATTATAATTTAGGTTTGGCGCGAACAAATATTGTACGATTTATTTGTGCAATCCTGTATTTTAGTCCGTCAACGTTCGTCGGTCCGTGTTTGAGGAGTGCAGGTGCCCAAATACACAGCCGCGGCTCGCGATCCCCCGACGCTGACGTGACTAGAGCTGAGTCGTTCGCGAACGATTCGTTCAAAAAGAACGAATCAGTGCACTGTTTCGAATAAAATTATTCCCTGTTTTCAATGGATTCGAATCGTTTTTGAGCCACTTGCTCGATCGCTCTGGATGAATAACGAACGTAGTTTGGATGATCGTTTTGTTCATAAGGTCACTAAGTCAGATTTGGACTCGAACACGAAGATTTGGCAATTCGGTATTTTATGACGCCAACTACGCTACTACTTGGCAAGTGGCGAGCGGTTTGTTATATTTCGTTTTTGCTCACATTACCAGAGGTGTATTAGGCAAACAATTTATGCGTATTGTCGGTTCGAGTCAGTTTTGGCTATATACCTATTTAGCAATTAAAAGAACTTTTTTTTTGTTTTACCTATTCTTTTGAACAAAGACTTAATTTGGGGGTACATTTATAGTTTTTGAAAGTTTTATTTTAAATATATTTTTTAAAATAATAATTATACCAAAATAAAATAAATGTAAATAATTTCTTTATTTAAGATTACTATCACATTTTTTGTGGAATTCAAAACCGACCGAGTCCGACCGGCATCATAATAAAGTGAATCGGTTGCGACCGAATCTTTTCAAGTGAATGAATCAAATGAATCGATTTAGTAAAAAGATTTGAACTTTCCACCTCTAGACGTGACGTTCCGCCGCACGCACGCATCCCACTCCGCCCGCTACCCCGATACTCTTAATATTGAAAAGTTGTATTATTATTGCTTAATGTTGGCGAGACTAATATGTTATTAAGGTTTTTAAGGTGAAAAAAAATGGGGGGGGGCGCTACAAAATAACTGATTTTCAAAGTGGGCGTTAGACGAAATAAGTTTGGGAACCTCTGCACTAGGGTCTAGTTTTATTTCCCTGTATTCTTTATTAAATCACAATTAAAAGCTTAAAATTCAAGTAACTACCAAAAAAAATAGTTTACCAGAATTGACGAGGTACCAGGATAAATCCACCAAAAGAGTCGAAATTAAATAAATATGTTAGAATTGGGCACACGCGCCTACCTGGTTTTAATTCGACGTTAGATTTAAAGGGCCAGGCATAAACCTCATGTAGTAATGACTCTGAAACTAAGATTTTTAGAAAAAATATCTAACAAGTGGTTCTTAGATATGCAAAGAAAGATATTTTACGTGTCTTTGAATTAAAATAAATTTATGAAAGTAGTTTATCCCAGTTTTGATCCTTTCGCAATTTTCTTATACAGAAAATGGGTTTCGGCCGATTATTTTTAAACTTTGCATAGTGATAGTTCTCAACACGCTGATCAAAAGTCTTCAAGGGCACAAAACCCGAAAACCCCACCAACACACACAAAATCACCTTTAAATGTCACAGCATTTTTCCTATGGAAAATGGGTTTTGACCAATTGTTTTAAAACTTTGCATAGTGATAGTTCTCAACAGGCTGATCTAAAGTCTCCATGAGCCCACCCACCCCCCAAAAATCACTCTCAAAGGTCACTGGGGATTTTTCTTATGGAAAATGTGTTTTGGCCAATTGTTTTTAAACTTTGCATAGTGATAGTTCTCAACACGCTAATCAAAAGTCTTCCAAATCAAAGTCCAATCCGCCAATCTCCCATTCTTGCATATGAACTCATCCACTCTAGCGCTGTAGCTTTGTAACTATTTAAGTAGGTACAATTCGACAACATTATCAAAAAACTCCGCAGAGCAATTGACCAAACTATCAGTCAAAATCATCCACAGTGACCTTTAAGGGTGATTTTAAGGGGGTTGGGGTGTTTTGTGCCCGTGGAGACTTTTGATCAGCGTGTTGAGAATTATCACTATGCAAAGTGTAAAAATAATTGGCCGAAACCCATTTCTTTAAACCAACCAATTGTGAAAACCAAACTTTCTATATAGTCGGAGTCACCTTAGCCCAAAAAATGTTAAAACCTCGGAACCCAGCGACTGTGTATAAAATTTAAAATAAACTATTGAACTTAATAGTTTATATCCTCTATAAAAAGGTTTCCCCCCAAAAATTGCCGCTTTCCCTGGGGGTGAATGCCACCCCTTCTCGGGGGTGGAATTTTCTATCAAAAATAAGTACGTAAGTGGATAGATTGACTAATTCTAAGCAAATTTTATTTTATAAAGTTTTTTCCGAAAGGCATTACTTTTCGAGTTATTCGCAATTGAAAATGTCAATTTTTCAACCAAAAAAAAACACGTTTTCAAACGGTTTTTCGCAAATAACTCGAAAAGTAAGCATTTTATCAAATATATCATTCTTACTAAAAATGTAGCTTATAAAAAAACAATAAGAATGGTGAGCTTATGATGTCCATAAACCCAATACAAACGGAGTAATAGCCTGTTGAAGGTTGGTTCTTTGTCGTCAAATGCAAACCTTAAAAGTTTCAACGTAATATAACCAAAAAACGATACATTTTTTGGGAAAAGCTCATAAGACCTTTTTTGAAGAACTTGAAAAGACCTTTATTTTTGTATTTTACAAAAGTCTCTAGCGCTAAAATTAAGCGAGTTATAGCCAAAATAATGTTGATCTTTATTTTTTTTGGATGAAAAAAATGTGAAAATCATTCCCTAATTACCACCCCAATTGAAAATAATCTTGGTCACCTTACAATTTACTTTTTTTATGTATTTGTAATATGCTTAGGAAGTTTGACTGGTTTAAAGTGCATATTTTTAAAAAAAAATTGAGCTTAAAGTGAAAGAGACATTTTTTTAATTTTGAAAAAAATAGCTTTTCTTCAAAATAACTCAAAAACCCTTAATGACGCGTAAAATTTTGTTGAATACAAAATTGTAGGTTTTTCTTTACCAAAAATTTTCGTTTCATTTTTGTTTACGTATCATTAAGGGTTTTTGAGATATTTTGTAGAAAAGGCTATTTATTTCAAAATTACAAAAATGTCTCTTTCACGTTGAGCTCAATTTTTTTCAAAAATATGCACTTTAAAACGGTCAAACTTTCTGAGCATATTACAAATACAAAAATAAAGTGAATTGTAAAGTGACAAAGATAATTTTCACTTAGGTGGTAATTAGGGGGTGATTTTCACATTTTTTCATTAAAAAAAATAGTGATCAACTTTATTTTGGCCATAACTCGCTTAATTTTAGTGCTAAAGACTTTTGTTAGAAATAAATATAAAGGTTTTAAGTACTTCAAATAAGGTTTCATAAGCTTTTTCCAAAAAATGTATCGTTTTTTGGTTATATTAGGTTAAAACTTTTAATGTTGGCATTTGACGAATAAGAACCAACCTTCAACAGGCTATAACTCCGTTTGTATTGGGTCCATGAACATCATAAGCCCACCATTGTTGGTGTTTTTTTATAAGCTATATTTTTGGTAAGAATGATATTTTCGATAAAATGCTTACTTTTCGAGTTATTTGCGAAAAACCATCTGAAAACGTGTTTTTTTTTTAGTTGAAAAATTGATATATTTAATTGCGCATAACTCGAAAAGTAATGCCTTTTGAAAAAAACTTTATAAAACAAAAGTTGCTTAGAATTAGTTAATCTATCCACTTCCTACTTATTTTTGATAAAAAAAATTCCACTCCCGAGAAGGGGTGGCATTCACCCCCAGGGAAAAAGCGGCAATTTTTAAGAGGTAAACATTTTTATAGAGGATATTAACTATAAGTTCAATAGTTTATTTTAAATTTTATACACAGTCGCTGGGTTCCGAGGTATTAATCTAAGGTGACTGCGCTAATATGGATGAAAGTTGATAAAGGATAACTCCAACCTACTATCTTAACTATTCTTTAAGATGCTCTAACTATGCAAAAGAATTGTAGGGTAACACTATATTAAATTATAAAACATTACACGACAATTTTATTTTAAGTTATTTTAATAAAATCATAAAATTCTATATCGTCTCTAATATTACTTTAAAGAAGCACCTAAAGGCGGTTAAAGACTCATAAAATAATAATCTATATGACTAACCTGAAACTAAAATTTTAAAGGGAGCGTTTAAGTTGTGCTTCCGGTAAGATTAAAAAAGCCAAAAGTATAAAAATTAAAGTCAACAGCCTTTTAAAAAGCTACTTTTAAAGCGTAAAAATTTCAAAGGATAAAAGTGAAACACGCAAATGCCTTTACATCGCACCGGTGTTCTTTATTCACTTTACCGGGAAAAGGTTTTCAAAAACTTAAGACTCTTGAAAGTTAACATCTATCGCTTTCTTGAAAATTTCATAAAAACACCTGTGTTCCTGAGTAGCTTGGATAAAACTTTGGAGTTAAAAAACTTCGTTAAATTCATTCTATTTATTGCCTCAGTTAAAATACCATTAAAATAGGGAAAATTAGTAGAGTATTTATTGAATACTGTAAGAAAATTTAGAATACTAGAACAAACTTCTTCTGTTTTTGGTTGAATGAATGGGGTGACAGGCATATTTTTGTTGAAAAGTTTTTACGATAATGGTAAACATAAGATTGAACACTATATGCTTCCTCTTATAAAGCTCCGAAATATTTGTTAACAAATAAAATGTAAAAGAAATAAAAAAATGAATTTATTTTACTTTAATATCTTATAACTTTATAAATATTGGGCGTAAAGAACAATTGAAATTTTTTTTTCATAATTTGATTTTCTATAAAACGACTGGTTAAAAATTGTAAAATGCATTATATTTGTGAAAAAGTAGCAATACATAAAAAATTTAAAAAAGTGTAGTGTTTTGCATGACTTTTTAATCCTTTAAATTTTGTTGAGGGCCTTTATATTCGGTAAAAAAACATCGTGTTATGGTAAAACTTCATACCAAATTTTGCTAATTTCGGTTTAATAGTTTTTGCACAACAATTTCGTTTAAAAAAACGCTAGTTTTGCAAATTAAGTATAGTTCAATATATGGAACTAGAACATTTGATTTTTTTGCACACATCTCTTCTTCTTCTTCTTCTTCTTCTTCTTCCTGGGAGCCGTCTTTCACTACCGGAGGCAGCGCAGCCTCTTGGAATTTTTGTGCCTAATCTCCCATTGTCTTTTATACCAATCCTACCATTAGTCTTGTTCCGTCTACAAGTCTGTATAACCCCGAGACTGGTTGGTTGATATATTCCTGTGGGCTCATTTTCGGTTGCCCAAATAATGCCTGTCTTTTGTGATTTAACGCTTCACATTTACACAGTATGTGGTAGGATGTTTCTTCCCCCTCGTCGCACATTCTACCACTTGGGTCCCCATTGTATGAGCCTATCTTGTGTAGGTGTCCTCTTAGGTTATCGTGCCCTGCTAGCAACCCTACTGTTATGCGAAGTATTTTCCTACTTTGTCTAAGTAGTTCTTTCTTCGTTCTTTTGGATGGGCCCCTTATGAAGCCCTTTCCATGTCTTATTTTACCGAGGTTCTCCCAGTATTCCTTGTGTTTGTTTCGGATCCATTCCCTTGTTTGCCCTTGTGCTGTGGTTTTGGTCACTCCAAGGGCAGGTTCTGGTCCAAAGTATGGTGTGGATGATCCATGTCTCGCTAGTTCATCCGCTTTTTCGTTGCCTTCTATTCCCGAATGTCCTGGTACCCACAGGAGAGTTACCCTGTTGCGTTCTCCCAGGACCTCCATTTTTTTGGCATTCCCATGTCAGCTTGGACGTCACCTTGAGGTTTACTAGTGCCACTAGTGACGCCTTTCTGTCTGTTATTATGCAGATCCGCTTGTTTTTGTAAGCCTTCTTGTTATTTTCTCTTGCACAGTGCAGTAAAGCATATATTTCTGTTTGAAATACAGTACTGTGTGCTCCTAGTGGAATGGGGAATTGTGAATTCCTCAATTCACTGTTTTTTGCACTCATACTAGAGATTTAAAGTTCCTAAACGTTTTTTTCTAAATGCATATTGAATTATTTGGACGTCTTTAGCAATAGTTTAACGTTGTGATTTTTTTCTTAAAAACAACTTAAATATATCTGCGAACTTTTGAAAAAAATATTTTACTCAAAAAGGGTTTTAAGGTACTTGTGAAGACCTTTTCTTGATGTTTCGAAATATATATTCGGTCAATTGGTTGTCAAGATACAGTTGTTTACAGGTAATCTGTAAACAATAGCAAATATCAACTTTTTGCACATGGTTTATGTGGAACTATTGTCATATTTAAATTTTACTTAAAAAATGATTCTGGAGCTAACAATATATATTTTGTTTCGTTTTTTTTTTAAATGTTAAGGGCGTCCAAATTATGCGATTTTCATTAAAACAAATTAAAAGCTTGAGATCTCTACTATATGTAAAGATATGGGCCTATAGAATCTGTGTTTTTATTGGATTAGATGTGAAGAAAACCGTATTAAAACAGCAAATCAAATAAAATTTGTTGGAACCGGACTCTCTGACAAAATATAAAATAAGGAGTCTATGTAAACGGTTTTTAAGGGGTATAAATGTAAATAAAAAAATTAAAAGAACGCGATACCCCAATTGAACAAAATTTAGATTATTTGGTATATAAAAGATCTTAATGCTAAAATATTTTGCAAGACATGGCCGTACGTAAATAAGTTATTTTGAGGGTTGCATACAAAAAAATCGTAATTAAAACGCCTTATAAGATAATTTAACCAAATTTGGCATAAAAACTTGTTAAGACATTGCGTAATTTTAACAAATGGTGTGGCACACTGGCGTACGCTAGCAGAATACATTTTAAGATCACAATAGCTAGATATATTAATATATATATATATATATATATATATATATATATATATATATATATATATATATATATATATATATATATATATAAAATATATATATATATATATATATATATATATTTAATAAAATCACAAATTTAAAATAAAATTAAGGTAACAATTTAAAAAAAAAAGACCGTAATACATTAAGCAATTTATTAAATTGCGCATTTTTTGATACTCATACCAACTTTATAGTGTGCCCCGAAAAAGTGTAACGATATATAACTTTAGTTTTTTGAATGGGGACACCTTATATATTATTGCATTTTTTGGATTTTCCAGAAAATTCCAAATGTGTTTTATGTATAATAGTATATACCTATCTTTAACGGTATACTAAATATTTTCAATTGAAAATCAGCCATTTAAACAAAACAAAAGTAAATATAAAACATTTTAAACAAAAGTAATATTTAATATAACATTTAAAAAAGTTATTGCCTCTATTAAATTAAGTATTCAAACTGTGCTTTATCGACTTCCTGACAGTATCCAAGGCGATTATAGAATTCCTCAATAACATTTGCAAGCATACCTTTGTCTATGTTAACTTTCTCTTAAAAAATATTTTCTTTAAGTGTATCTTAAATCTTCTGGCTAATTTACATGTATCCTTGATTTTAAATAACACCATAAAAATAATCTGACGGTGTTAGGTCAGGCGATCTAGCTGGCCATTTGATCGCTCCTCTTCACCCAATCCATTTACTTGAAAAAACTGCATTGATGAAATTTCTAAAACGTTAACTTTCTAAGGGTGCTGTATATGACATGTTTGAATCCAATGCAAGTTTGTATTAGACCAGTATCGAATATTTTCTCTGTTAACATGTTCAGATTGAAAGAGTGTGGCTTAGAATAGTTTTCGAAAAGTCCGGATTTTCATCGCAACTAGCCATTATAATCTTAAAAACTTTGCTCTGCGATCAAAGTCATCCTCAGATAATTCATGAACTAGTCTAACTTTATAGGAAAGACGCGAATGAGGTGTTGCTCTGTTTATCAAACACTTTTTTTCACATGAAACATTAGGAAACGCAAACTCACAAATAGAAAATATATCAATCAAACTGAAAGTGGTGATATATTGCAGACTAATAATGCAATTTACAGACCTTGACGATATTTCTCCAGGGTCACTGAGTGATATTACTCTGTGACCTTAACACATGAAATATGCTGTGACATAATCAAAGAAACAACACAAATGGCCATCAACTCTGTAATTACGCCACAACACATAATATACAAATAATAGCACCACCGAACCATATACTTTACCCTAGGAACCAGACGACACCTACGACAGTAGATTTAATTTTAAATAAAAACATTCCAAACTCACTAGACAAAATGATAATGGGTAAGCTGTCATCTGGTCATATACCGGTTGTCCTAAACTAGAAAACAGAGGTAGATCTGGAGGACGGCCTAAAAGTTTGGTGCTTCAAGCAAGTAAACAAGACTACATAGAAAAGAGAGCTCCAAAATACTACCATAATAAATATTGACATACATTCAATTGTATATATAATACTATATATGCAGTACATCTAGAATTTTCTGGAAAATCCAAAGATGCAATAATATACAGTGTGTCTCATTTAAAAAACTAAAGTTCGTTAAATACACTAAGGGGGCAAACAAACATAAGACATAATAAACTAGGGATAATTAGGACAAGAAAACACCTACAACATTTAGGTAAATAATATAATTACAGCAAATAAAACGTAATGACAAGTGTTAATTATTATTTTGCCTTATTTATTTTATTATCCAACTATTAAATTAATTTGTTCCTTGAATTTGGGGACTTATTTGTTCTATACCCACTCTATTATTTAGTCAAAGAAAACATGTACTAATACGGGCAATTAATTATTTTTTGCTGTGTTCTGTAAGGGTAAAATCAATGGACTCATTATATATTGATTTCAGGAATATCACTTGTTTGTTTTTTTTTTTAAACTTCTTTAATTTAGTTAAATAAAACAATTTAACTTTTGCGATACGAATTTAAAGTTTGTAAATACTTAGTCAGCGTTTGACAAACTTCTTTCACTAATTAAAGCAATAAGTATTTAAAACCCCTGTTATTGCTAATTAGCTATTTTCGTAGCAACTATCGTTTGCTTTTCTTGTCACATCGCAGTTAAAATTAATTATTTATGTAACTAATTTAAACAGTGGATTTCATGAAAGCGCTGTCCGGATATGCAAAAAAATTATTAATTAGTTGATAAAGTTGTTATTTAAATATACCAGGAACTCCGAGAGTATAATATAAGAATATATAATATAATATAATATAATATAATATAATATAATATAATATAATTATAAAGCTACAATTTTGTGTATATATAATTATTTTAATTTAAAATTATATAAATAATTATAATAAATTATAATTTAATGTACTTTTTTATTGAATAATTTATTATTTAATAGTAGTTTAATATAAAGATCATTGTCTGGTACGATTGACAGCTATTTCTCTTGACCACTTTTACAAAAAAATATTTTTCCCCAACGCTGTGCGATAAACATTTTCCGAGATACAGCCGGCGTCCTTTCTTATTTGGACACCCGGTACAGTGTTACCTAGATACAACGAAGCTAAAGGGAATAAGAAAATATTCGTTTGTATGTATATTTTGCAATGATTTAAAAACTCGTTATAAAGAGGTTTTTGATATATGTATTTGTAATGTAAAGGTATATTTTACATTAGCTCTACGAGCAGTCCTAGGGGATTTGGAAAAATCGAAAAATTCGTTATATTGAGGTTGCAGTGTATTTTATCTACAACCATCGCATTTTAAATATATTAAAAAAGTATTAAATTCTTTTATTAAAACTGTTTCAGTGTCTTTAAAATCTGACAAAAAAAATGTCAATCAGCAATTTTATGGTTCTTACTGCCGCACTTGTCAATTCAAAAGTAAAGTCAAACCGAACAAAGTTTCAGCAGGCGAAAGCTTAAAAAAAGCGGAAATTTCTGAGTAAGTGGAAGCTGCTACGTCAACTTTATTGCCGCAAAAGTTTAGCGCTCGCTACGAGAAAGAGTATGATCTAGGTGTCAAGTGGTGCTTTTAAAAAATATGTATAAAGTCAATAAATATGTTTTATTTGCATTTTTTCAAGTTCTATTTAGTCGCCCGTACACAACGTTAGTAACTGCTAATATAACTATAAAATTTTACCTTTGTTAGCCTATGTATCATTAATTGTTTAGATTAATTTTCGATCTTTTCATTTTGTTTTAGTCTCAATAAAAAAATTTATTACTTACCAATTCAATATTTAATTGATATATTCTAAATTTCTAAGAAAAGCCAAATACTAAGCAACAAAATTAAATTTTACAGAAAATGTAACCAGTGCAGTTAAATGATAGTTACTGTACTAGTGCGGTATAGCGGTACTTACCGCACTGGTGCGGTAAAGTGGTAACTACCGCACTAAAAATAGTGCCTGTAACACTATTTACTGCACGGTTGTAGATAAAATTTTTAAGTATTTCTTAAGATTTTAAGGAAAAAGTGCACACGACGGCTTTTGCACATTTTTTTCAAAAGGACGAAAATTACAAATTTGTCCCTGCTTAGTCCTCGTTAAATGACTTCGTTTATATTTTTACGTTTTGAAGTATACGCTTTTCCAGTTTGACCAAAAATTTACTATTAAAACATTTTTTGACATTTGATAAATTCAACATAGATATGAACTACAAACTACAAAAATTGATCTAAATATTCATTATTCTGCTTATCGTCTTACTAAATGTTTATATATAACAAACAATTATTTTTTTCAAGAAAAAATCATTTATAGTCTTTAAATAGCTTGGCGTTGTTATTAAAGTTTACAGTCATTATTTGAACGGACTTTTACCATCTAAATATTTTATGTAGTAATTTTTCCTAGTCTTTATTAGTTCGTAAAAGGTTCATATTGAAAATTTTCATCTTGGTGTTATAAATTATATATGGTTTTATATTAAAAGGTTTTAGAACGTATAAAGTTATATGCGCCGTAAATTACCTTCTTAGTAAGGTTAAGTATAATAAAAAGGCCATTGTGGTTAGAAAAATATTTTATAAAATTTTAGGATTGTATACAATTTAAATATTGTAAGTAAGTAGAGGGTTTAAATATAAACCGAAAACTAAGTGATACTCTTTATGTAACTAAAATAAGTATTTGATTTTTGCCATTGCTATAAAATCTTTTGGTTAGGCCCAAAGCCATTTATGCACAGAGTCCAATGCTTTTTTTCTGTCTTAAGAGATGGAAATCACCTGATAATAAATTTGGACTATTAGATGGATGTTAAATAACCTTCCAAGGCATTTTAAAAAACATTTTTACTTATACAACTTGTCATTAAAAACCAGGTAATCATTATCCACTATTTTTCGAAAGTTTAAAAAAATTACTACTATTAAGAGGTTAAAAATTGACAATAAAGCAAAATTAGGTATTTTTGTAATAAATAAGGACTTATAGGGTATAAAAATTTTTCCCAATGGTTTAGGGGTAATTCACCTCCTTGGAGGGGTAAGATTTAACCCAAATCTATTTTTGTCTTTCTCCTATTCATCAACTTTGCTTTTGGAAGTAATGCTTTAACTGTTCATATAAAAAAATAGCCCATGTCAGGTTTTAAAAAACACACCCTGTATATATATATATATATATATATATATATATATATATATATATATATATATATATATATATATATATATATATATATATATATATATATATATATATATATATATATATATATATATATATATATATATATATATATATATATATATATATATATATATATATATATATATATATATATATATATATATATATATATATATATATATATATATATATATATATATATACTAATATCATTGATATTTTTTATTTCGCATTTTTTCAACTAAAACTGTTTACACAGGGTGTGTCATGTGACGGTACCAATATCAACTTTCTTAATTTAAATGAATTTAATGTATATTATCCATTTTTTGGTTTTTTCAAAGCATTCTAGACATATTTTATGTAAAATGTCCTATACCTATCTTCAACTGTTTCTGTAAATATTAAGCGTTTTCAGGTTTATTGCATCTATTGCCTTTATGTTTCACACTTCCGTGAGGGTTACTTTTGTGCATACACTACTAGAGTAGCCTTGCCGCTTCTGTGGACAAGCGTTGAGAGAGTAAGAAGAATAGCTTATAACATTTCTCTGCTCTTTGTGCTGATTAATTGGCGGGAAGGGTGTATACACCGTCAGAAAAATAGAGAGAGAGAGGAGAGAGAGAGAGAGAGAGAGAGAGAGAGAGAGAGAGAGAGAGAGAGAGAGAGAGAGAGAGAGAGAGAGAGAGAGAGAGAGAGAGGAGAGAGAGAGAGAGAGAGAGAGAGAGAGAGAGAGAGAGAGAGAGAGAGAGAGAGAGAGAGAGAGAGAGAGAGAGAGAGAGGCTGCCTCTAGTAGGTTTATGCACAAAAAGTAACCCTTAAGAAAGTGGCAAGCATGCAAAGACAATACATCTGAAAGCACCTTATATTTCCAAAACAGTTAAAAATAGGTATAGGACACTGTACATGAAATATATCTAGAATATTCTGAAGAATCAAAAAATTGACTAATATACAGGGCATTGCATTTAAATTAGAAAAGTTAGTGTTGGCCACTATTACATGACACATCCTGTGTAAAAAGTATTAACTGAAGAAAATGCGCAACCAAAAATACCGATACACGTGTCCGAGTGTTTTTTCGAACACGCCCCAGTTTATTTATTATTGGATTTATTCCATTTAGCTGATAACACTGTATATATATATATATATATATATATATATATATATATATATATATATATATATATATATATATATATATATATATATATATATATATATATATATATATGTGAAAAAATACAATACTCATTGTGTTAACCTTCGTTTTTCGGAAATTTTCAAATTTTTATTTGCTAACTAGAGTTAATTTTAAAATATTTTCCAAACAAAAAATATGATATGTTTTTAATGACAAGTCTATCTTTTTTCCCTGGTCGCTACGCCATGTTCATAAAGAGGCTGAAAAACAACTTTTCTGGTGGTTACTCTCATCCTTGTTGAACTTCTTGCACAAGTTAAAACATCTGGATTTTTAATAAAATAAAATTCCCATAATGTCGTTAAAGTGCTTGCAAAATATTATTTGGTTTGGCACTTTTATTTAAAAAAAATCTAACCTTTTGACAATTATTTCCAGATACCTCACTGTAAAAATATTAAGACAAAATTGCGGCTAAAACCAGTTTGGTTCTAAAAATAAAACTTGTAGGCATATTTAAACCCTTCGTATTTGATTTTCTTTAAAAATCATTATTTGCACCTTGTAATATTTAATTATCGTTTGGGCCTTTCATCAAAAGTATATAATTTGGCCTGAAAGACATTTCAGCGATTTCAGCGACATCTCATACCATATTCTTGTGGTTGCTTATGTTGCTGAACTCAAACGGAGGATTTCCCAGCGATACAAAGACTTTTCTGAGCATCGCTGCAGGAAATATCCGTTTTCTTACCGTAGTATTAATTATTTGATTCGCGAAGTGTATTGTTAATGAGTTTCTGCTTGGCATCAACTAACCAAAACTTACCAAGGGTTGTGGTTTAAAACTCAAAAAACTCTTTTACAAAAAAAAAATATCAAGGGCTTGGTGACTGGAAGGTTGTTTTGTTGTAATAACAAATTATTCTGTCTTACTACGTCATGAATTATAAAAAAGTTTTTATTTTAAACACACTTTTAGGGTAATTTTTATCTTATAAATAGTGGCTAACCTATTACCCAAACGTTAATGGTTTTTTTTTTATTATCAAATGATTCTTTAAGCTTTTTCTTAAGTGATCTGTAAGTTTGCAAGGTTCAGTCGGCTCTGTGCTTTTACTATTCTTTTCTGTGGAACCTGGCCGAAGCTGTTTCTTCTTACAAGTAACAAAGATCATTTTTTAATTGACGGTATTAAATTTCTCAAAAAATTTGACAGCTTACCCCATATTGTAAACATCACCATACAAAAGTCATAAATATAATAATAAAATATTTCACGTTAATTACCTGTGTAATGCCATTTTTATAATCTTAGGTGATAATGAGAGTGGGGAAGCCATTTATGTACTTTACCTTTAATGTTTTAGTTAACACACTGTGTATTAAGTATACTCTGGTGCTGGTAAGTTAATATGCTATAAACATTTATGATAATAGATTAGATGCATAACAGTTGTTCGTGCACACAAGATGCCAGAACTTTAAAAGTTATTGCACTTTTCTTTTCCAGACTTTCCGTACTTCACATGCTATATCTATCTATTTACCCCGGTTTTTATGTGTCCATAAAAGTGTTTGCATCGGTTAAAATGTCGCTCTTTTATTACTGCTCTAAAAACATTTTTTTTTATTTTGTACATTATATATATATATATATATATATATATATATATATATATATATATATATATATATATATATATATATATATATATATATATATATATATATATATATATATATATATATATATATATATATAACAAGTTCCCATAAACTTTTTTCCTACGACCCTCCCCTACGGATATACAGGTAGACAACGACGCCCCTGGAATTCTTTTTTAAATAACTTTTTAAATACTAGGCGTTAACTAATATTTTTTTAATACAATGGTTACTATTAAATCATAATTGGCTTATTTAGTTTGCCAGGGACGGACTAGCTCTGACACAATAATAGCAATTTTTTTAACAACCTGTACGATAAACGCTCAACAATATTATTTTTAAGTAGCTTTAACCTTAAACTAAAAAAAAGGTATTTTTGATTGACATCGATAAAATCAACTGTTTACAAGAAATAAAATATTATGGTTGGTATTTTTTTTACATTATAAAGGGTGTTTTCTAATTGAACGTCAATATTTAAGGAGGCGATTTTATGTCCGTCCTAACTTTTAAGATATAGGGTGGTATAATTTTTAAAAATTAATCATTTATTTTTGAAAATTTTACCACCCGGTATTTCAAAAATTAAGACGTTTAGAATATACGCTCATATAAAGTTTTCTTCTTAAAATGAGCCAAATCGCCTTCTTAAATATTGACGTTCAATTAAAAAACACCCTGAATAATGTAAAAAAATTACCAACCATAATATTATATTTCTCGTAAACAGTTGATCTTGTCGATGTCATTCAAAACTATTTTTTTTAGTATAAGGTTAAAGCTACTTAAAAATAATATTGTTAAGCCTTTATCATACAGGGTGTTAAAAAAATTGCTGTTATAGTCCGCCCCTGGTAAACTGAATAAGTCTAATATGATTTAATGGGTTTATTTTAAGGAGACCTATGTAGTAACCATTATATTAAAAATATATTAATTTACGCCTAGTGTTTAAAAAGTTATTAAAAAAACGATTTCCACGGGCGTCCGTTATGTACCTGTATCTCCGTAGGGGAGGGTCGTAGAAAAAAAGTTTATGGGAACTTGTCATAATATTTTTAGGTTTTCTATTAGATTCCGAGAGATAGCCCACATATTCTGGGACACCCTGTATATACAGGGTGGGGCACCCAAACCGCCACGGAGTTTATACGAAAGCCAGTGAGATTTTTTTGAATTTTTTTTGCATGATGTATGCAGACGGTAGAGGTCCTTCATTTAAAAATATTTGCATTTATACAGGGTAAATAAAAAAATTACCATATCAAAGTTATGTTTTTTTAGATAGGATATCCTATATTTCTTATCGATTAAATTCTAGAGCAAAAATAAAGTCATGTTTTAATGAATGTTCCTATACCTAATACCCACCCTTTTTGATTTTTGCAAATTTCTGATTTTATAGAACTTAAGTTTTTTTTTTCATCGTAAATATTTAAACTAGAATTAAATTATCGTAGCCAATATTTGATAAACATACTAATACTACGATATGGTTATAAATTTCTATTAAAATATTAAACAGGGTGGTCAAAAAAGAATTTCTAATATTATGAACGTTCTTTTGCAAATAGCTCTCTTATTTTAAATAAAGCACCCTGTATTTGACTATTTAATATTATGCATAATTTTATTACCAATTTATTGATATAGGGTTGGTCTATACCTAAAATCGTTACTTTTTTAATTATTTCGAATTTTGTGTAGTGCGTGCATTTAACACGTATAGTATTACCATAATACACTATTTTTAAACTTAGAAGGCTTTGACACAGAGACGTTACAATTGTTATTGCTATGTTATTACTATGTTGTTATGTGTTAAATGCACGCACTACACAAAATTCGAAATAATTAAAAAAAGTAACGGTTTTAGGTATAGGCAAACCCTGTATCAATGAATTGGTAATAAAATTTGTCCTAATATTAAATAATAAAATATAGGGTGTTCCATTTAAAATAAGAGAGCAATTTGCAAAAGAACATTTATATAATAGTATGTTTACTAAATATTGGCTATGATAATTTAATTCTAGTTTAAATATTTACAATGAAAAAAATGTTTTACTAAAGTTCTACAAAATCAGAAATTTGCAAATATTTTAAAATGGGTGGAGATTATTCAAATATTTTTAAATGAAGGTCCTCTACCGTCTGCATACATCCATCCTGCAAAAGAATTTTTTAAAAATTCTCACTGGCTTTCGTATAAACTCCGTGGCGGTTGGGGTGCCCCACCTTGTATATATATATATATATATATATATATATATATATATATATATATATATATATATATATATATATATATTTATATGTATATATATATATATATATATATATATATATATATATAAATATATATGATATATATATATATATATATATATATATATATATATATATATATATATATATATATATATATATATATATATATATATATATATATATATATATATATATATATATATATATATATATATATATATATATATATATATATATATATATATATATATATATATATATATATATATACACTGAGGATCCCAAATTTTTGGAAAATGAGCAATTTGTTGTCAAACTTTGTATAGTTATAGTTTTAACACGATAATCAAAGGTTTTTTAGGGAAAAAACCCAAAAACCCCTTTCCAACCCCCCAAAATCACTAAAGGCCCCCAAACCCCAGTGACTTTGAGGGTGTTTTTGGGGGAGGTTGGAGGCGTGGGTTTTGTGCCCTGAAAGACTTTTTGATCATCGTGTTAAAAACTATCACTATGCAAAGTTTTGAAACACCACAAAATTTTTTCCATAAAAAAATTGTGGGATCCTTTGTTTATCTCGAGAAGGGCCCGTCTTAGAGCAATAAAGTATACATTTTTGATGCAGATGGATTTAAAACTTATTTTAAATAAACAGGTAAATATTTGTTAAAAACTTACGACATCAAAAAACAAGGAAAAAAGCCGTAGCTGGCGCCCTAGTAGCAACATAAAAAGCGTGGACGAATTTAAATTTCGCCTCAGAAAACCCCAGATCCCAAATTTTGAAAATTCTAGGTCATTTGGTTAAAGAATTATTAAGAAAAACGAAAGCAAATTAAAACTTAAACACCCTGTATCTTTGTTATTATCAACCTCGGATAAGCAAGTTTACGTAAATTGCATTCTTTCGACCAAAGGGAAATTTCGTTGTTGCTCTGTGTCCCATTACTTTGGGAATATATATATATATATATATATATATATATATATATATATATATATATATATATATATATATATATATATATATATATATATATATATAATATATATATATATATATATATATATATATATATATATATATATATATATATATATACTATATATATAAAAAATAAAAATAATTATAACCTGTTATAAGTACATAACCTTCATTACATTTTCAATAATGACAATACAATATTAAAGTCAATCATAAAAAAGAAAATATTTAAAATTTCTTTATTTGTAAAGTCAAAGTTTAGTACAAAAATATTCCTGTTATTTTCCATATATTTTTAAATTTCCTTTAAGATCTAAATTAATGTAATTTAAACTTTTATAAATTACATAAGGTATTAAATTACTTTTTTATTTTGGAGCCCAAGAAAAGAATCTAATAAATTCAAATGCTTGCAAGTTAATAAGAAAATATAATAAATACCAGAAAGTCATAGTATAGAGAGAATTAAATATTTTTTTTGCCCCAAAAGAAAGTAAAAATTTTTGCTTACTCCAAGAGGGTAGTTAATTTTGCCATTTTCTGCTAGAGTAGAAATATATTGGTAAATTCTTGAAGCAGAAGCAGTGAAAATACCTACAAACGAGCGACAGATTTACCACAGCTTTTCGGTGGACAAGAGCAAAAATATTTTCTGCTAAGAGATGTGTAAGATAACATTCCACAGACATAGAAACAAAATTACAAAAAGGGGCTAATTTTCTAAACATACAAAGTTTACAGATTAAAAGGGGAAGGAAACTTTCTGGCCAAGGTTATTCTTGAAAGTAACTGCTACAGGGCTAAATTACTCTAAGTTTTGCAGTATTTGGCCGCTCATTAGTAAAAGGTAAGTATTGACAGACTTTTTTCGCGACAGGAAACATGATTGTGTTTAAGGAATTCAATTAAATTAGACAACATTTTTAAAAACTGAAGAGATAGGAAAAAAATTTAGGTGAAAGATCGTAGAAAAAAAGTTTGCTAAGGAGTCCACCATGCCGAACCTGATCAAAAGGTTTGGATATGTTAAGAGCCACAACCTGTGATTCTCCCATAAATTTAAACAAATTTTTTCAGTGGTGGTAGAAAAAAAAAAGAAGATCTGCTATGTTTAATATTGTGTTTTTGTAAAGTATGTGTTATAATTGCAAAATACTTTACACTAAGACTCATCATGACTTGTTATCTTTTTCACTTCAATTTCAATAAACTTAAGGGTTTTAAATTATGTAAATTTGTAATAGGTTTATAAAGAAAATTCTTTTTTCGCGATAAGCCAATTTCATTACGGTGGTAATACTGTATTTGCCGAGAAATTTTCCTGTAAACTAAATAAGGTTTTTGGAATGCAATGGGTTCAATTTGCATCCAATTTGCAGATTTAAGCCTAATAATATTAAAATACCTTTTAACCCTTGATGAAATATAATTTTGAAAGAGTAGTCAAGCCTTTGGAGAAGTGTAATTACTTAAGCTTTTAGGTAAATTAGCTAACAAAAATTTTTGAAATAAACGTACCGCATTAAAAAATACAAGAGAGCCCGAAAATGTCTTATTTATTAAAATCTTATTTAGGTTTTTGTTTAGCTTGGTCCGGCAATGGGAACATTAAGAAGAAAATAAATAACATATTTTTAAAATATGATAGTTTTATATAGCTTTAAGACTTCTTCTAGACTTTATAATATACAGGGTAATTTAAAACCTACACTTTAAAATTTAAAGGATACTTAATGTACTACTAGAAGTACGATAACACTTTAAAAAAATGTCATTATCGTAAAGTTTTCTTTAAAAGTGCTTTTAAAAAGGGCCTATTTTTTGCTATTTTTAATTTATCTGTTTATAAAAAAAATTAATGTAAAAATGTGGCTAAGCTCAAGTGTGAAATACTAAAAAAATATTAAGCTGGGTTTTATTTCGCTTAAAACTATCCCTTCACCTCCCCGGTAGGATCTTTTGGAACATTCGCTAGAGTCGCTGGTTATCGGCAAGTCTTTTGGCTAGCGTATGGACCGGGATCCGAAGCTAAGATGAACACAAGGCTTAACTCAAGGTGTTAGCATACCGTGCTGATGAGTGAATGACATCCTGTGCCTTAAACAGGTGTCTCCAACGGTGCCTCTGAGATACAGGGCGACCTCTTAGAGTATCTAGCCTTATTGCGGTAATTCGGGGCTCTGCCGTGGTAGACTACTACTTCCCTAACTCCAAACAGAAAGCGGACAGAACCGCTTTCATAGGAAAAAAGTGACAAAGGTGCGCTGACCGAAACGGATAAATCCATTTCGATAGGTGCCACCTGAGGTCACAAGCAGACAAAGGTGCGCCGACCGAAACGTGTGAATTCGTTTCGAAAGGTGCCCCGAAAGTCACTGGCGCCTATTTCACGGGGAAGGGCTAATCCATCCCGAACAAACAGGTGCTTATGAAGGGATTCCTGAATCCAAACAGAAGGCGGACAGAACCGCCTTTATAGGGAAAAGGGTTCCCTGGCTTTAAACAAAAAGCGGATAGGACCGTTTTCATAGGATAAGGCCAGAAATGTGGCCTCAGAAGGAACATCTGCTTCTTATAACAAGGACCAGGTAGCTATCCACGTCACTAGACGGGAGAGGAGGGCAGGACAGGGACACCAGAACACATCAGAACATATATTGTGCTCGTGTTTGGTAGCGACACGAGTAAGAGGAGATGTAAGAACTTTTTCCCAATCTGATATCGAATTCATTAGATCTGTCTGATCCTATTGGGAGAAATATAAAAAGGTGTGAGCCACAATAGACCAAGCGGTAGCAGTGGAGGGCGGAAAAAGTCCACTCACTTTAAACCTAACCTAACCTAGTTATGACTAATTAATTTGAAAGAAGAATAAAAAAACGCGAGGGGTGCAATTTACTTTATTTTTATAATAACTGTAATTTTTTAAATAGCTACCAATAAAATAACTGCAACATTTAATATCAAGCACCCAATGCTTTTTTACTATAATTAAATAATTTTGTTATTAACTATATTTTTATTTTAATCTTATTCCAAATTAATTGGTCATATTCGATTATTGGACTTTCTATCACCGTAACACAAACTCTTTATACTTAAACATAATTTTCTACTTCTACTTTTAAGTTCGGTTTGCTATAAAAAGGTGTTTTCTTTTTTTGGTTTAATCTAATTACAGTAACTTTCAAAAACAAAATGCTTGGTATTGATGCTAACAAAAATACTAATGCTAAAGAAATTTAATTTGTTAGTTTATAATTACATGATAGCTGCAAAATACATCACACACATATAAAAACGTTATAGTTTAGCTTTGTTGCCAGAACATCATGCCGGTAAATATTTTATTAACTTCCTGCTGTAACAAAACAAATGACGGTTAATTCCCATTTATATGCAGCTCAACGTGTAACCTACCTAATAGAATTAAAACAAAGTTTTAATTTATTCGTACGGCATACTCCATGTGTATTTTATATTCCAAAACTATAAAATCTAATTATTATTACCCATATTATGTTAAATGTATGATCGTATCATATTTTATATAAAATGATGTCCTGTTGGGTGTTTAAAGAAACCATATCTTCTTTATTTCTGGTGGGTTCTTGCTAGATAGTAATAGGAATACTAAAAAAGGCTTAAGCTTTTTTTTTAACCTAGTCGCAATATTTATTTATTTTTTGTTATAATATATTAAAATATATAATGTTATAAATACCAAATCACAACATTTTAAAATTAACCAAATAACTAAATCTATATTTAAAAATTAAAAACTTTATCAAGTCCTAGGTCTTCCTGGATTGTACAGGGTTTTCCCGTATAATTGTCACCCCTTTAAAATCTTTATTTTTATAGATAGAAAAAAATAGTTTATATGAAAGTTGCAGGATTTTTCATGAAGATTTTCATGGTGTAAGATAGAAAAACAAATGATGATCGGAAAATTAACAAATCACTATCAACTCTGTTATTTTAAATGGATCACCCTGTATATGATTGAAAATTCAAATTCTGCTAATTTTTTTTTTTAAATATATATATATATATATATATATATATATATATATATATATATATATATATATATATATATATATATATATAAATATATATATATAAATAATGGGTTTATTCAAAAAAATGCTCGGACATGTCGATTGATATTTTTAATTTCGCATTTTTTTCAACTAAAACTGTTTACACAGGGTGTGTCATGTGACGGTGACCAATATCAACTTTCTTAATTTAAATGCAACACCCTGTATATTATTCAATTTTTGGTTTTTTCAAAGCGTTCTAGACATATTTTATGTACAATGTCCTATACCTATCTTCAACTGTTTCGTAAATATTAAGCGTTTTCAGGTTTATTGCATCTATTGCCTTTGCATGTTTGCCACTTCCGTGAGGGTTACTTTTTGTGCATATACCTACTAGAGGTAGCCTTGCCGCTCGGCTGTGCGGACAAGCGTGCGAGAGAGTAAGAAGAATAGCTGTATAACATTTCTCTCGCTCCTTGTGCTGATTAATTGGCGGAAGGGGTGTATACACCGCCGAAAAATAAAGAGAGAGAGAGAGGGAGAGAGAGAGAGGGATAGAGGTTATACACCTATTCTTGCTTCTCTCCCGTACGCTTGTTCCCAAGGCTGCCTCTAGTAGGTTTATGCACAAAAAGTAACCCTTAAGAAAGTTATCTATGTTCGGATAAACGAGTTGCAAGTTATTTGAATTTAAAATCTGTTCTTATAAGCCATAGTTAGCCATGGATCACAAAAGATCTCTTTAGGTCGAAGTGAAGGAGGGCTACACTAGAGCCGAGCGACCCCGTTCATTACAATAGCCATGGATACAACCCAAAGTTTGGCAAAGTTAAGTCGCGTTAGCCATGGTTCGTCTTGGAAACCAAACAAAAATATAAATATTTGACAGAAGTCAATTTTGGGTTGTATCCATGGCTAACTATGACTTATAAGAACAGAATTTAAATTCTAATAACTTGCAACTCGTTTATCCGAACATAGATAAGTTATATATATTTGAAAAGAGGAAGATTAGCAGAATTTGAATTTTCAATCTTATACAGGGTGTTCTATTTAAAATAACGAAGTTGAAAGTGATTTGTTAATTTTCCGATCATCATTTGTTTTTCTATCTTACACCATGAAAATCTTCATGAAAAATCCTGCAACTTTCATATAAACTATTTTTTTCTATCTATAAAAATTGTATGATCAAACGAACTTACCTGTGATGTTCGATCATAATTTTAGTGGACTTCCAGTCCGAAGATATTAATTATAATTACCACGTAGTAGTCCTCCGGATACTCACTAATGCCACTATTTTGAAAGAAGTCCGGACCTGTATATCACATACCTACATAACCTCGATCCCGCTGTTTTACTGTCATTACTTTAAAGAAACGAGTAGTCTTCGCAATCCTGGGGAGTATATATAGATATATGTATATGTTTAGGGTGTGGAGGGTAATTAATATCTTCGGACTGGAAGTCTACTAAAATTATGATCGAACATCACAGGTAAGTTCGTTTGATCATACAATTTTAGCACGACTTCCAGTCCTCAATATTAATTATAATTACCACGTAGATGTTCAAAGACATTGCGAAGAGTACATTAAGATACCAATGGTGTTTTATAAACGTTTATTGGTTACTTAAAATCAAAAAACATAAAAAACAAAAGGAAAACTGAACAAAACCTATACTCTTCTAAAACAGTTTTAAGAGAATCAAAAAAGTAAAATACTCATAATAGCTAAATCAACTATTTAGAATACAGTTGGCAAATTGAGTAGAATCGCCCACCACTGGTCTATTATAATGGCCTTGAAAACAGACGATGTCTCCGACCAACCCGCTGTTTTTCTAATGATCTCTAAGGATACGCCAGCTTGGAAAGCTTTGGACGTAGACGCGTGTCGCGTTGAGTGAGAGCTAAATTTGGCATCAATACCAACTTTATCCAACATATCTCTTACCCATCGTCTGATTGTATCCTTGGATGCCCGTAGGTGCGGCGTTCGGGTGCTTAAAAATAAATATTTTTCCTCGGGAGGTCTGAGGTGTTTAGTTTTTTCTATATAATACCTCAGAGTAGTTGCAGGACATAGCGAAGGATTATCTTTACATAATGGAATCGATAGGCAAGGTTGGGTCTTATTAAGCCCAGAAGATTTTATATTGTCAGAGATGAATGCTTGAAAACCCTCAGAATTCTCGATAATATTGTCGATATTAATATAAAAATTGTTTGCACCCTGTGGCCAGTAATAAGAAGCAACAATGTTGATAATTTCATAGATAGCTCCTTCAGTGACAAATTATCTAGAGGATATAAATTCTTTAAATATTGCATCACTGGCTTAGTATCCCAGGTTACATTATATTTTGGCCTAGCTGGCCTTAAGTTATTAACACCTTTTAGAAAACGCTTAAGCCTAGCATCATCACTAATATTTTCATGTAATATTAATGCTAGTGCTGACCGATGACTATTAAAAGTACCATACTTGTATGGCTTGGTATCGAGCATAAGCTGGAAAAAGCTTATAACTTCAGTTACTCCTGATTTAAAAACTGACCTTTCATTTTTTAAACAATAATCCCACCATAGCTTAAATGTACTAGTGTACTGCGCTAAAGTGTTTTCTGAAATAGAATTAATCATCGTGGAAATAGCGTTTTCTGGTATGTTCTTTATTCGGAACGCCTGGCACATAATACTGCGGCTACCAGGGAAAGCTTGCTCGACATCGGATGTTGTCTCCCACTGAAAGGACAAACAAGTAAATTAGGCTCTGGCTTAAAACAAATGTGTTTTCCTATTATATGTTTTAAAAACAAAGGAAACCATGGCTGTGAGGGCCACCACGGAACAACAATTATTCCCCGCGCCTGGTCTAATATGATTTTTTGAATAGTTCTTAAAATTAAACTAAAAGGTGGAAATGCGTAAAATTCAAATTATGCCAATCTA
This sequence comes from Listronotus oregonensis, assembly GCA_019359885.1. NCBI lineage: Eukaryota > Metazoa > Arthropoda > Insecta > Coleoptera > Curculionidae > Listronotus > Listronotus oregonensis. The sequence continues at coordinate 77,681 of JAHBCN010002297.1, forward strand.
AAGTGAAACCATCGACAGAGATAGACTTCGGGTCAGGATGCCAGGACACGAACCTACGACATTTATTGTTAAGACTGGAAGCAAATAAATCAATACCTGGATCTCCAAGTTGATTTTTAATCTCCGAGAAAGCCTGTGGTGACAAAGACCATTCGTTTCCGCTTAGAGCCCGCCTAGATTCGTAGTCTGCTTCCTATTATCATGTGTATTAATATACGAAGCAACTATGAATATATTTCTTTCTCACACCACTGCCAAATACACCTTGCAAGAAGATTTAGTTCAATATGCTGAATACTGCCCATCCTATTTATGTAGGCTACAGCTGTTGTGTTATCGCATCGAATTAGTATATTGCAGTTAGTGAAGTCTCTCGAAAACATTTTAAGCCAAGGTAAATAGCCTTTAGTTCAAGATAGTTTATGTGTTTGGATTTTTCCTCCTCTGTCCACCAACCATTCGTTTTTTGAGATTTTGTGCATGCCCCCCAACCTGATAAACATGCATCTGTAGAAATATCTAAAGTAAAATTATCCTGCCTTAAATTATTATTGGCTCTCATGATATTATGTTTCCACCAATTTACGTCAGGTATAACTTTGTCGGATATTTTAATTTTGGCGTCAATATTCATATTATTAATTTTAAGTTTTAAAAATTTTTCTCTTTTGAACGATTTTGTATATAACCAGCCAAACTTTACCCCTGGACATGCCGAAACGAGCAAACCTATGAAACATGCCCATTCTCTAATTGTGCATCTTTTGAATTTTAAAAATTTATTTACACATGCTTGAATACTAATTTTCTTATTATCTGGTAAACAGATAGACATGTCTATAGAACTAAAGATAAACCCCAAAAATTTTTGAATTTTTGATGGCTGTAATGAACTTTTTCCAGATTAACCTCGAATCCTAAAGATCTTATCAAATTAAGTGCATATTTAGTATTCTCTGCACAAATCTGAGCTGTTGGACTGAAAATGAGAAAATCATCAAGATAATTTACACATTCGATACCCTGGCTACGAAGTTTAACTATTACTGGTTTAATGATTTTAGTGAATATGTATGGGGCGCAAGACAACCCAAAAGGTATACAAACAAATTCATAGAGTTTTCCATTCCATTGGAAACGCAAAAATTTTGAATGCTTGGGATCAACAGGAATTAAAAATATGCATCCTTAAGATCTATTGTAGACATATGAACACCTTTTTGAATCATTCGAGATACTGTTCTGTGATCCTCCATTTTAAAGTGGAAATTAGATATGAAACTATTTAGGTTTTTTAAATTTAATATAAATCGGGTTTTTCCCGATGGCTTTTTCACTAAAAAATAACTTGACAAAAACTGATCTGGTAAGACTGAGCACGAATTTATTGCACCCATTCTTAACAAATCACTTATGACTTCCTGCATTTGACTATCTTCGGTATATTGACACGAAGGTAAAATATTTTGTTTAGGTTTGAGAGAAAATGGTATTTTAACACCATTAACCCATGATAAAATAACTTTATTGGAAGTTATACTTTTCTATTTTGAAACAAAATGCTTTAACCTTCCAGCAAACTGGGATTTACTTACTATTATTTCCTGGGGCGCCTGGACCTGTTGTTGAGTCGTTGCTGGAATGTAGTCGTCTTTGAGGGACGATGTGGCCCTTTCGATGCTTTCGTCTCCCTCCAATGACGAAAAGGGCGCTGTCGGTTTTCCGAGTAGGAACCTGAAACAACACCCCTTATATGTTTTATTTTTCCCATTTGAGGTTGAAGATTCAGAAAAAAGATTTTTGCCCATACTTTCTAAGGCTTTAGCCTCTTTAAATTTTTCTCCCAAGTCGGGACCGAATAAAAATTTTCCAGGGCGAGTCTTTTCGGCTATTTCTTTGAACTGTTTATTATTGGCCTGAATAATAGCAGTGCGCCTTGTTTGAGATATTTTCGAAAATAAGCCAGCCTGCAAACGGCCTGAATCCCATAATGGAATTAACAAGCTATTCCTTAAATTTTCCGGATAGCTTCTTTTCCGAGAGTAGAATGTTAAGACTAGTACCTAAAGCGGTTAAGCTGTGAGCTATTTGTTTCTGAATAGCCACATACCCTTCATCTCGGTTTTTGTGGTAAACAGAAAGGTGGGGGAAAATCTCAGGGTTTACTTCGGGAGGATTTAAATTAATTAAGTTTTCTGGTATAACATATTGTTCACAAAGTTTCTTTCTTTCATCTTCTGAAATATTGTGAGACAAAATGTGAGACCATCTAGAACATAGCGCAGCATGTAGCACTAAATTATTACTCTTTTTCTCCTTGGGATCCTCACCTAAAATTTTTAGAACCTCAGTGTCCAACACTTCGTCGTTATTTATTATTAATGCTGACCAGCCTTCCTGCACCTCTGAATTGTTCATATTCGATCGGGGAGGTGTTCTACCATTCAAGATAGACCCCTCGCCTAACTCCATGTCAATCACATCAGCATCATTAACCTCTGAATAGTCCGCAACACTCGGGCTGCGTCCTACCCTGTCTCTTTCAACAGACCTCGACACATTCAAGCGCCGCTGTCTCTTATCGGTCTTATTCACATACCTATCGTCCCCTCTTTCTTTGCGGCTACGTCTGTCTCTCTCAGCCGACCTCGATACGTCCCTATGGCGGTCTTTGTCTGACGCACGACTACAGCTAGACCGACTGCGACGTCGACGATCACTTCCTTCTCCGCTTGACTCTGAAACTGAGCGTTGGCAACGTGACCGGGACCGCGACCTCGAGCAGCACAAACTGCGGCGGTCTCTTTCTAATCTTTCTAGCCTCTTCAACAGGACCTTCTTTGAAATGTTTGGTGAGGATCTCTTTCTTTTTCCCGTTTTTCCCATGCTAAAAAGGCAAATATTATTGATTATCAATAATAATACTTACATGAATAAATGCATACGCACTTATCAACCCGAGTACGAACCCGAAAACCGAATTATCGATCACACAAAATTTATCTCGTAAGTCGCGTGGCAATCTTAGCGAGCACTAAAGGAATAATGACAGTAAAACAGCGGGATCGAGGTTATGTAGGTATGTGATATACAGGTCCGGACTTCTTTCAAAATAGTGGCATTAGTGAGTATCCGGAGGACTACTACGTGGTAATTATAATTAATATTGAGGACTGGAAGTCGTGCTAAAATAAAGATTTTAAAGGGGTGCGCAATTATACGGGAAAACCCTGTACCTAGTACCGATGCTGCATTACCCCGTTGCACAGCTAAACCAATTCTTTGGATAATGAAAGTTAGGGATTTTTTGCATAAAATTTTGTTGCAAATTTCATTTATTAAACCATTAGCCTTATTACCCAAAGGACCAAAAGTTTTAACAGCAAAAGGAATGAAGATAAAGAGCTCTTTAAGCTCTTTATATTTTGGATGTTTTTATTTTCGACAAGACGAGCAGCCGCACCTACTAAATTAGAAGTTTTGTCCAGATAGGATTTTGCAAGTGTATGGCTGCACGTAGCGTCCAAAAGTAATTGTTTTCCATATTTCCAGGGAATTAAGGACATTTCATCTACACGTTTTCCATCGCGTCTGCAAACTACAAGAGGCTCTAACACAGAAGGATTTTTAGCTGAAATCAGAGCTCTTTTGATGATGTCATTTACCTGACTGTGTCTAGAAGAACGCCCGGCGCCTTTTTTGCAGCCCATGTAGACCATAAATATCAGCATTTTCGCCGCAAACGCAGGTGTGCGTTCCACACACAGGCAGACCAAATCTGAGCGCAATGGAAATACGGAATGTTTTGTTAACTAACAAATTTCCCAAGGACGAAGATGCAAGTGCGTTAATCCAAGCATTACTTTCAGGGGCCTGAAGAGCAAGTAGACGTGCCTTATCTTTACTTGTCTGGCATATGTTTGTAATATATTTGTGACGAGCTTAGCAAATCAAAAAGTCAAAATCTTTCTGTTTTTTGGAATTTCTTGTAGTTGATTTTAAAAATTGCAAACAGATAACCATCTTACAAAGAAAATTGCTTTAAACTTTTAAATAAAATATCTGTTATCTATTATTTGTTTCCTTGTTTAATGTGGGTTCCGAATCACACCCAATGACCCAAAGTGTATTCCAAATTATACCATGCTTGAGATACTCGTTCTCGGTCTGGTCTAGGGAAGCGCGATGTTCATCGAGGGTCTAAAAACATCGATGGTTGGTTGATCGATGATCGATGTTTTGCCATCGATGGTCGGGTATCGGAAACATCAATTATAACATCGATGTTGCCTTCTAACATCGATATTTTTTGCAAAAGTAAAAAAAAATAAGAATGTTTTAAAAACAAATAATTTTAAGGATATACAAAAAAAATTATGATGTGTCTTTCTTTGTTATCTAAAGTTTGGTAAAGATATAAAGGTTTGCCCATTTATTTATAAATAAATAATAATGAAATGTTTTATAAGATTCAAGGAGCCTTTTTAAAAAAAGTACAAAAATTATAAACATACATTTAAAACTGCTTTAAGCAAACTGAATCTCGCACTTTATTTATACCTACTACCTGCAGTTTTGTATAAAAACTAGGACCTATATTATTAGAATTAATATTATTAGACAAAATTAATATAATTAAAATTATTGAATTATATTGTGTAATTAATTAATATATTTCAATATTATTATTTATTAGACAAAAATAAGAAGCCACCCCTGATAATGAATCTTTCTTAATTCCGAGCCGAGCCGCACTCCGCTAAAAGATCATAGTGTCGCGGCTCTTTTGGCGGCGCCCATGGAGTTGGCGGTACGCTATGGATGCTAATAATGCTAATAGACCATAAACAAACCATCGCATCGTGCCATCGATGTTAGAAAAACATGGATGTTGTATGTTCGATATATCGTTACCATCGATGGTCAGGTTTCGATGTTGCCATCGATGTTTAACATCGATGTTTGGCTTCGATGTCGCATCCCTAGTCTGGTCTTCACTTGATAAATAAAATTCCATATTTATTGATTTTAATAAAATGATACACTTTTAAATTTAAAAATTTTACTTATATTAACTTTCATGTGTTTATCTCAGAAAAAGGCTAATATTACATTTTATTAAAAGAAGTTGCTAAAAAATATTTAAGATCCAGGAACGGTTTGCTAAAATATCCGAGGTTTTAATTGCTTTCTTGAATTTCTTTTTTTTCCAATGTTGCTCTTGGTATATGATTTTGACATCTGACCAAGCATGATCAGTGGCACCGTCTCCTCTCGTTGTGCATTTTCGATGTGATTCGTATTTTCATTGAATTTGTAGTTTCGCCAGCGTATGGTATAAAAAATTCAGTTCTTTTAATTGTTAAGGTTTTCCGGTTTAGTTTATGTTAGGTAGTTCCTTAAGGATTTACTAGTTTTAAACACTATAATAATGTTATGGTTGTTTTTGATTCTTTGAGGTTGTTTTTAATTTTTTATTGGATTCATTTTGTCCCTACCTTGTTTCAATACTCGTTCCACTAGATCGGCAAAATATACATTTAAAAGAACTTTTTTGATGTTGCAATTTCTTGTTACAATGTTTCAGATGAGTTGCAAATTATTCATGCTGCTGCTTTCTTAAGTTTATTTTACTGCGTATAGTCCGTATTAATTAAATGTTTCTGTACAACTAAATTTTGTTTTACAGGTATAAAAATTAAATAAGATGAAGGCGTAAAACTACCCCAATAAACTTTCAAAAGCCTAATAAGTTATTTACATAATCAAGCATAATCAATAGTGTTAACTTCTCTTACAGGATAATAATGTCAGGGAGGTAATAGCGTATTTCCTTTGTATTTTGTAGTTAATTAAGATACACATCTACATAAAGAAAGCTTATTTGTGTTAGCTTTTAATTAGGTCGTAGCGTCGCAGTTTACTAAAATTAATTAGGCATTGTTAATATAAATAAATAGTCGACATTAATTACAGTTTGACGACGTTTAATTTGAAATCAAAATGCATATTAAACTCAGGGTTTTATTGTTGAAAAGTATACATTTTTTGAGTTGTCTAGTGCAACATAAAGCAAAAACTTAAAAAAACTTCTTTATTTTGTTGTTGTTTTTACCTTATAAACACAATTCTCAAAAATAGACTAAGCCTTATCACCAAGAAAAGAAGAGTTGTGGAATGTACGAAGTGACAGGCATGTTTTTTCTGAAAACTCTTTAGAAAGATGTATATAACAACAATCCAGATTATATCTAGAAATCGAGATATGCTCTTAAGCTTGTAAGTATTGGTGGTAGAGAAAAAATGTTAAAGAACAATATATTGGTTAAAAAGTGAAAAATGTATTACGCTTGTTAAATAGCAGCAAACAAAATTCGCAAAAATGTACTTTTTTGCTTGAATCTTTTTATAACATTTAAATTTTTTTGGCAACCTTCAGAAAAAAACTTCGTGCTATAAAAAAATTATGACACATTTCGGTAAAATTTGTTAGATACTGTCTACACAATAATTTTATAATTTAATTAAAAAAAAAATAGACAGTATTGCAAATTGAAATAAGTTCAGAATATGGGATCTAAACATTTTTATTTTTTTTTTGCATATACAAGAGATCTTAAGCTTAAAGATTTTTTTTAGAAATAAAAATCGGATTAATTAAGCGCCCTCAGCAATTGCTAAGAACAATAACCGTTTAACAATTTTTATTTATCCAATTACAAAATATATATTTTTTTGTGTTGAAATTATGTTAGAGCAAAATATTAATAACAATAAGACAATAATTTTATATAAATCATGTGCAAAATTTTAATATTTGCTATCGTTTAAAGATCGCAGTAAACACCTGTCAAGTTTAACAGCTTTTTTTTGGCAATCAATTGACAAATTGACAATTTTGACATATTAAAAAAAGCGTCTTTCCTAGTACTCTTTGATAAAAGTTTTCATCCAAAATTTACGGAGTCATTTTTATGAGATTTTTTTTTTACTTTTGCTGAAGGCACCCAAATTTTCATTTTAGATTATTATTAAAAAAATACATTTGGAAATTTAAAATCTCTGGTATATGTGAAAAATAGTCAAATGTCGAAGTACGATATTCTGAGCTGGATTCTACTAAATTTGCAGAATGCTTAATTTTTTAAAAGAAAATTAGATTGAAAAACTGTTGTGCAAAACTATTATACCGAATTTAGCGAATTTTGGTGTAATGTTTAATTATAGCAAAATATTTGTTTAAGCAAAATGTAAAGGTCTTTAGAAAAATCAAAAGGGTTCAAAAATTATGCAAAAACTTCGTTTCTTACTTTTTCTTTTTATTATCATTTTGCCACAAATCTAATGCATTATGCGATTTGTAACCATTATCATCCTGTAGAAAATTTAATCATAAAACTTTTTTTCCCTTATTTTATTTTTTTCTATGATAAATACTTACACAGCTATAATCTACTAACGTAGAAAAACATTAGTTTTTTAACAAAATATTTATCAGTATTTATCATACATCGCGCGCCGATTGGGTATTCACTTTTCGCGGAAATGCTAACGAATACATTTCTCATGGCAGCCGCGCAAAATGGATAGGCCCTTTATATACATTTTTCTAAAGTGTTTTTATCAGAATGATTGGAAATATAATGTCTTGTAGCCAGTCCTAAATATTTGTATGCCTATGACCATTTTTGTATTAGGAGCAGTACGGATTTCTCAGAAATTATCGGTAGTGAAATTTGCTTTGTTGGCCTTTCTGATTTTGGCACCTCCAATTCAGGGGTGTGCGTTTTTCTTCGACTTAATAAACCATCTTCGAAGACTTATTCCCTATTAACTTAGAGCAATAAAATAATCAAATATTTTGAAAACCATGTAAACAAATCCAAGGACATCTTTTTACTAATTTAACCAAATTTTAAAGCTTTCTACAGCTTTCCTAAAACCGTCACAATATGTCTAATAAATATGTTAAACATTGAAGCAAAGTACTAAATTTAAAAACTTAAAAGTGGAATATTCATTACATTTTAGAGCAAATTATTGGGATATTTTCTTTCTATTCGACACTTTTAAGAAGCCCAACAGTAGAACATCACATTTGTTTTTTACTTGTCTTGTAAATGTTTAAAAACCGCACCTTGAGATTTTTATCACTTCTATATTTAAGGGTCCAGAAGATCACAAAATTTTGTTGGTCTCTTGTTCTTAGTGCTCTAGCTGAAATGGGCTTTACAAAAAATATATATAATTTTGCAAGCACTTTGGGCTTGTGTTAACCTATAAACTCATTGTTTATTTGACCGTTTATATTCAGAGAGATATATTTAAAACCTATAAAAGTATTTGTGGTACGTTTATAGTTTTTAAGCGAACTTTTTGTTAAAGTTGAAAGTCTGCCTACTAATTGGGCTTATACCGACCTCGGTAAAATGTTAAATAAAATACGTGTCAGGATAATATCAGAAATACGTGAATTGATTTAAATAATTATAAAATCTACCTTATTTTTCGCAATGGATTAATTAAAACAAAGAAGAAAAAAAAATCCTATTTAATTTTAAGAAAATTCTTGTGGAATATTTACTTTTCTAAATATAACAATATTTCCTTAGTTTTAATTCGATGACTACACCATATCTTTTAACTCTTAATAGAACGTGTCGCTCTAACATATAATCTTCAATTAAATATTAGGCCCTTGCACAGTAAGGCTAAATATTTTATTAACTTCCTACTGTTGTGTTGTTGTCTAATTCTCATTTCTATGCAGCTCAACGTATAACAGAATTTAAACAAAGTATAAATTTAATCTTGTTGTATATAACACCCATATTTTATAGCAGCTGCATTGTGTCATTAATTCCAAAGAACTTATGGAGAATAGTCATATTAGTTTAACGTTTTGATTAATTACTCACAGTGCTTTTAGTCATCGGTCTGAAAAAAATTAGGTTAAAAGCTAGTTCTTAGCTGATAAAGTGGTCAGATATCAACAGATATCTTTTAAGTGATACAACCGACCTGCTTTCGAAAAAAATGCGTATTTAACCATTGCTTAAATTTAAATTTGGCAAAAACTATTAATTCTGCAGCAAAATATTCCAAATATTTAGTTTATGTGAAATGTCTATAGTGATCCCAAAGTAAAATTAAATTAAACGGTTATTATTCAAATGCTCAGCGCATTGGTCATTCGTAATAGGATTATTGATTTTTTTTCTAAATCGGTAAAATGGCTTTTTTTCTCAAAAAGATAAGTTTCGAAACCCACTGTTCTGGTAAAGTTACACAGCTTTAGACCTGTCAATTTTCAGTTTAATAATTCGCTGAAATACAAATTAATTTAGGTAAAAAAAATCGTACGCTTATAGCAAGCACAATTTCTTTTAGAAAATTTGTTCTTTTTTTCGCGTAAATTATCTTCTTCATTTGTAATAATCACCAAGTAATTGTAAAATCTCCGTTTGTCGCGTGACATAAAATACTTGACGTATAGAAATAAATGTCATGAATTACTTAAAAAATATACCAAAATCAGGGACCAATACGGGTAAAAAGTATTAAAGAAATAATATTTCTATTAAAAGATAAGAACTTTTGGTAATTTTTTACCTACCGGGCCCACGGCCGATTTTATTGAAATTTTGTATACAGGGGTTTTTTGGGGCGCTGATCACGAATCTAAAGTCAAATTTTGTCGAACATTTTTAGTGTTTGAGCTATGCCCCACTCGGACCTAACCTCAAAACTGCAGAATCTTTCCTAAAATTTCTCCTTCTTAAAACTAATGAACACCCAAAATAAAATATTTTATAAAAATACACTCAATATGTAATAAGATAATTTTTAAACAAATATTTTTAATTAAAAAAGCATAACAAACATTTCCCAAAAATATTATTTTTACTTTTATTATTGTAAACAAAATCGTCTAGGGAATTTAGACAGTTTTATGTTGGTAGGCCAGGAAACCGCGAAACAATTGATTGGCCTACTTTATAAATTTGAATTATTTTTATTTTTCGCGATTTAAATTTAAAAAGTAAGCCATTCAATTGTTTCGTGGGTCCCTGGCGTACCAACATAAAACTGTTTTAAATCCCTAGACAATTTTGTTAACATTTATAAAAATAAAAATAGTATTTTTGGCAAGTCTTTCTTATGCTTTTTTTATTATAAATATTTTTTTAGTAAAGGTAAAATTAAATTTATCTTATAAAATAATAAGTGTATTTTCATAAAATCTTCCATTTTGGGTGAAATTAGTTTTAAGAAGGAGGCATTTTAGGAAAGTTTGTACAGTTTTGAGGTCCAAGTGGAGGGTTATAACTTAAAAACTAAAAGTGTCCGACAAAATTTGACTTTATATTTATGATTAGTGCCCCAAAAAACCCGTGGTACTTTAAAATTATGTATTATCTCTTATAGTTTTTTACCATATTTCAAGCGCAGGTATTTGCTATTGAGATGTGTGCTAGATCGCTGGTTGATCGGAACTGCACACGTAAGACAATTAAAATATTCTCCGATAGTCAAGCAGCTCTTAAGGCTCTTGAATCCAGCCGGTACAATTCGAAAACCGTCTGGATTTGCAAGGATGCGCTGACCAAACTGGGTCAAAACAATAAGGTTTCACTACTGCGGATACCTGGACACACCGGCCTAGAGGGTAATGAATCCGCAGACCTCCTTGTTAAAAGGGGGGCGGAGACAAAATTCACAGGGCCGGAACCGGTCATCGGTATATCTTATGGAACGGCCAAGCAGTTCATATCAGCTTGGACACAAAGAGAAAACTTTCGGTCCTGGCATGGACTTCCGGGTCTCAGACACTCGAAGGCCTTCATAAGCCCACCGAACCATCAATGTACTGTCAAACTACTGGAGCAATCAAGGGTACACCTTAAAACTCTAGTGGGACTGTACACGGGACACTGCAGATTGAAATACCACAGGCACAAGATCGGACTAGCGGAAGACGCCGAATGCCGCATGTGCATGGAGGGGGATGAATCGGAAGAACACATACTGTGTTCGTGCCCAGCAATGGCACGACTAAGATTCGCAATCCTCGGCAATGACACCTTGTTGCCGGGGGAGGTGAAAGATCGCTCTCCCAACGGGATCATCAGATTTATTAGGAGTCTGGACCTGGTGGGAGAAATATAACAAGGTGTGAGCCACAATAGACCGATCGGTCGCGGTGGAAGGGTGTTATACCCACTCACTTTAAACCTTCCTACCCACCTACCTACCTACCTATTGTTTTTTAGATGATATTTACACCAATTAATTCAATTATTGCTTTTTTGGACCTCGAGGTTTAGGAATGCAATAAATTAATGGTGTGTTTATTTACTTAAAAGTTAATTACTATGTTATACTTTTCTAGTTTATTAAACTTTACTATGGCATTAAAAGATTCTTTGACGAAAACTTTTATAATTATATTTTAAACCTGCAGCACTGCAAGGATCCCATCAAAATATTGATCTATTTACAATAAAACTATAAAAAAAAACGTTTTTTCTGACATCAGCAAACGTCTTTCTCCGACAGAAAGGGCACGCGCGTACGATATTGGTGTATGTGTGCAATGTAAGTAGCATATTATATATTTTAAACAACTACCTACCAGTACGAGATCTGAATTAGAGGCAACCAACAGCCATCTGCCAACCAGACAACAAGTATAATATGTAAATAAAAGTATCGCAAATCGGTTGTCTAAAAAGTATGGTCAAGGCTATTGTTAATTTTAGTAACCGTAGGTACATTATAAACTTTCACACTATTAAAAAATTACATCCCATTTAAAATATAAAGGCTAAGAATATGGAAAGGTTGGTTGCCTGACCATTTTTGGTCATAAATATTTGGTTGCCAGATATAAACAGGTAAGCGGATATTGAAATATGCACCCGTCTGCTTACCAAATAAATTTCATTCCAAAGTGAAGAAAATTTTATTGCAAATTCTTTGGTTTAGGGGGGCCTGCAAACAACCAGTTAAGAATCAGGGTTGCCAGAGTTTAAAGCTTAATTTCTAGCAGCCTTAATTATAAATTAAAAAAGTAAATTTTTGGTGAAAAGTACACTGGCTAATGTAAATTAAATGTATACATATATATATATATATATATATATATATATATATATATATATATATATATATATATATATATATATATATATATATATATATATATATATATATATATATATATATATATATATATATATATATATATATATCTATTGAGATGGTACAGGGTGTACCAAAAAGTTGTAATATTATTTTAAATTTTAAGTTTTAAAGACGGGATTTACGAAATTAAATACAAAAATTTAGTTGCATATTATTTCTAAGAACTAGTATTAATTTTTTTGCAAACTTTTTGCGATATTTGTGATTCTTTTGCTTACATATGATATTTATTTAAAAAATATATCCTGTTTCCATGTGAGTAAATATTGTCTGTTATTCGGATCTTAGACTATATCACATATTCTATTAGTTAGGACCCAAAGTACTTTTACTTTGTATAAAAAGATGCAAATTTTCCAATTTGGCTAAACCTGTTTAGACGTATTTTTGGCGGCAATAGTGAAAGTAGTAAAAAAAAAAAAAAAAATTTATTATCAAAACTGAACAGAGTTAACCACAACTAACCAGAATTAATCAGAACTAATCATAAAATGGTATATAAAGTGTATTTAAATATATGCTTACAGTTTTTTATGTTTAAATAAACAAATTTATTTATGCATCTATATTTGTATTAAGAATAAGTTTTAAATATAATATAACAATTTTCATATCATATTAAATAGTTTTTAAATTTAATTACATAATAAATCAAAATTGGTTAGTACAGTGTGTATTTTTTTTATATTATTAAAGTATATTTAAACATACTTCATATACCATTTAATTAATTGGTGGGCTAGTTATGGCTAGTCCTGGTTAGTTCTGGGCATTTCTGGTCAGTTTTGGTTGGAAAAAAAGAAAGAAAAGAAACCTATTGCCGCAAAAAAACCTCTGAATATTGTTTTTTATGCTACAAATAAGCCCTAAGCAAAGTTACAGATAAATTGAAGAGGGAGCGGTTTTAAGGGTTAAAAATGTTCCCGTAAAAATTGTTAATTATTCAATTGTTTAATTTAAATTCAATTAAATTTAATTCTTTTTTTCCATCCATTTTGGGACTCATTTTCTAATCGAAAGAGAAAAGATAAAAAAAAAATTGTCAAAACATTGATTTTTCCACGGTTTTTATTATTGCCGCCAAAAAAAACCTCTGAACATTGTTTCTTATGCTGTAAAAAGCTCTATACAAAGATTTTAAAAAAAGCAAAGGGAAGGAAGGCTTTTTCGGAAGTTTAGCCTCTAATTTGATGCAGAAATAAAATTAACCAAATATATAAAATAGGTTAATTTTTCGTCTCCATTAGCTGACATCACTAAATGTTTACGATTAAAAAAAAAAGTTAAGTGCAGCCTTACGGCACGCAAAAAAAGTTTAAGGTTTTTATCTTACAAAGGTTCTTAAGTGTATTTGTGTTGCATTTAACGTAACAATTCGCATTTAATCACTAAAACAACATCTTGGACTTTGTCGTAAACTGACCTGAAAATACAAAGACAGACTGGTAAAAATGTGAAAAGTTTATTATACCTACAGCGTTAAGGGCAAAGCCGGATTTTTATTTAATTTTGCTTTAAAAACCTTTTTAATATATTTTATAAATTCACCACTTATAATTTAAAATAAAAGATAAATTAGTCCTCCTCTTGTAGCGAAAATATCGAAAACATATTTTATTATAAAATATTAACTTTAATGATAATTTCGCAGTGACATTCTTTAAATAATGGCAATCCATTATTCCCATTTTATTATGTTTTCATGTCTAGCTGCCATACAATCCTATCGATTGTATTTTTAATTCAATTTAAAACTAACATAAAATACATTAATTCAGATTACCAGTATTTCTAAAATACTATATATAGATGTAATGTTTTTATTTTTTGTTGGTAAATATTTTATAAAATAAATGATATTAAGGTAGATAATTTATAAAATACATTAACAAAAAATATAAACGCATTTTCCACAAAAATAACATACAGAAATGCAATTTCTATTTGCATTTGGTTTTGTTTTATGTTCTGTCAAATCCCAGGGCCTGTTCGAGCTTAATACGAGGTGTGATCGAAAAATACAGCAAATGATGAAGCAAAGGTCGGGATGTCCTTTGACCTCAAAAACTGAGAAAAATCAAAATTCGCAAAAATGAAGGACAATTCGGATATTGTAAAAATAAAATATAAATGGGTATAAAAGTTAAGTGTATGCAGGGCTGTCGGTAATTAAATTAAAGTTATTGAAAAATCGTATTCAATTACTTCTCAGTAATTGGATTACTTTAATTAAATTTAATTACTTTCCGGAAAAGGTAATTGTATTTAAATTATCAATAAATAAGATAATGTTATCGTAATTGGTAATTGATTTTCACGAATCACAAGTAATTCAATTACTTATAAAGTAATTTGATTATTTAGAAATTAATTTAATTACCCAATAAATAATTGTATTACTACCAAAAATTCAGCCATCTCTATGGAAAAACTGCCGAAATTTTGGCCAGCTAGAAAGAGCATCTTGAAACACGGCGGACCCTTTGAATCCGGCGAACGCCGCCTTCGCGCCATTTTGGTATTTTCGATTGATGCTTACTGCCACCGTTTTTATACTTTTTTTGTGGAAAAATCTGTAAATGTTTGAAGTGGGATAAAAAAAATTTACAGTTATTTAACTTTGAACTTGTCGAAAAAGCAGTTTGAATAGTGTGACGTGCGTATGATGCATATTAGTATAAATATTTTATTTTTTTAGTGAATCGTGTTTAATATATGTGGTAATTTGAATAGACTTATTGCTAAAATATTCAATTACTTTTAGTTTTAATCGATTATTGAATTACTTTTAACAAACCTGCTAGTAATTGGTAATCGTAATTTACTTCTACCTAGAAGAGTAATTGTTAATTGTAATTGAATTACTTTTTAAAAGTAATTGCGACAGCTCTGGGTTGTATAAGTATGCCTTTAGAATAAAAATGCAGAGTTCGCAATGGAAAACTAGTGGTTTTCCTCGCCCTAAAAAAGCGTGTCAGTTAAAGTCAGAGATAGAACTGAAAAAAAATCCTTTTTGTCCACATCCGCCCCTACCAGGATTTATTTCCATTCAACTTCTAAAAATTCTAAAAAAGGAAAAGAGTACTAAAAGTATAACGTTTTGACACAATTTCCAATATTGAGAAGGCGACGGTGGACTAGCTGAAAGCCCATCCGGAAAAAGCCTCCAAAAGATGCTTTTAATTAAACAAGACGGCTACTTGAAAGAAGACTACGTATTTTTTGATCACACATCCTATAAATTGTAAATGTTAGAACGAAGCAAAATTCCTGGTATACGTGAGTTACGCAATAGTTCTAATAATATCAACATTTTTGTTTTAGAAACTAGGAGGATCAGGGATAGGAAGACATTTTAAGCTTTATATGTAAGTTTACCTATTGCCAAATTGTGGTGATAATGTAAAAGAGCTAATGCAAAATAAAATAATATTTTTTACTGAAACATCAACTGCAATATTTAAATACTAAAAAAGGTACACAGCGAAACTCGAACAAAATACTAATTTAATAAAACGTATCGAGAGCAATTTGATTCTAGTAGTAGTTTATTGAAATGTTACAAATAAATACTTTTATTTTATTTGACATTCTTGTTAAACATAAATCTGACTTGTTTAAATCGGTTTATTTTTAATTTAATTTAAAACGAAAAAAAGAAAAAAGTGTAGTTTTAATTAAAATAACACATATCTGTTAATAGAAAATTGCAAAAAATATATAATGTTTCAAGAAAAATTTTACTAAAGCAAAAAAACATTAATAATGTTTATTTATATGTATTTTCTATTATAAAAATATAGGCAAGGTATATATGTTTTGGTTAATTTTTATTTCATTAACAAAATTTGATATTATTATATTAATAAACAGTTTATTTTTCTGTCATGTTAGTCGTTTTATTGTTGATAACGTTGAGGAGATTTTTTATTAGTAAGGTAATTTGATTAAAAATTGACGGTAATAGAAAATTAATCTTGCAGTGCAGATAGCTTATTTTGAATACACGTTTATTTAATAAGCAAAAAAGATCATATATCAAAAACTTCTTGAATATTTCAAATATTTATACAAAAAAATACAGTAGAACAGCAAGTTAAGCAGACAAAAATTGCCTATTAATCATATTCGGAAATATAGTATTGTTATTTTTTATTTAGCTAAATTTGATAACTGACAACAAAAATACCATGTTAGAATTTTCATATAAGTAAAATAATTTTAAATGTTATATATTTT